>JAYEPQ010000018.1:11224275-11426775 GCA_036321105.1 Dracaena cambodiana
TTATTAAATAATTAGATACTAAATATTATAAATCAACAAATAGGAATCAATAAGTAGTTGATTAAAATCTACTCTGATTTTTCTCCTTTTCTATTTGTTATATCCACTTGTTCCTCAGCTAAGCACAAAACACTCGTGGACATCCATTCCAGTTGTATCTTCTATGAAACAAGGTCCTTTTGTAATCTAATCATTATTTGAATCCATATTCGACAGGCAAATCGGATCATATCCCCTTCGCTTCCCTTATTTGTTGCCTCAATTCCAATGATGTATTTAACAAAAACCAAAGTATTAAGCCTTATTTGTGCCAATTTTTTTCTTCTTTTTAAGTGCAAAAATTCAAACACACTCTAGTTCCTTTCGCATTATGTAGCGCTACATGTGAGGCTCAACACCTGAATAGTTAACGATTGTAGTTTTAAGCATTCATCACCATAGCTATCCCACCATAGAGCGTGCATTCCAAAAACAAAGTATTAGTACAAACTTAAAGGCTCACAACGCTCATTTAAGCTAGGCTATTATTATATTATATAAAGTTTAATATTATAAATTACAGGGTTGTTTCTTGTTTCTTGTTGGATAGCCATGTCAATCCCAAACATGCCTTGAGCTTTCTTAAACCTCACGAATTGGCTATTAATTTTGATTCTATCTTTCCTTTTTGGGATATAATGTTTCAATCACTCGGTACAATCCTAATTTCACCGCCGAAGCCATTTTGAAATTTGGATCATATTGAAACCTACCATTGAGAAAATAGGCAATTTCAACAAAAAATAATATGAGAAATTATTAAATTAAAATAATAAATTTCAATGCCTTACTCTTACTTAGGATTTAGATGATATGCGGCCACATAAAAAGGCCTATGGAGTCATAATTCCCAATGCTCATCCATGATTCTCCAAATTCTTTCATACCTCGTCTCGACCCTTTCAACCCTATCTGTAGCTTCATAGATGTATGATGTATCCCATTGCTGGTTTAGCATTACTGTTAACCAGTTTTAAAACCTTCACTAATGGTAACACACTTCAAGCAATATTTGATCGCTTTTCAAAATTCAACGTCAACCAGAATGATATGCTCAACAGTAACGACATCACCTTTGATGGCAAATTTACTTGTTTGCCATGTAATCGGTGCAAACATAGCGCGGAGCGCAATTTTTTGCTCTATCATATTCTTCAAAGTAAAATAATTAGTTGCAAATCGAGTGATCACATGTCTTGTCAATTCTCTTCCCTCTGTGAATTCTCTCATTGGATTAAGAATCCAACAATGTCGATAGATAAAAACAATAACTTTCTTCGACTTATTTAATGTCTCTTCATGCACTGGTAAGTCTCCAATGTCCTTGAGCATATTGTTGATGCAATGTGCGGCACATGGCGACCAAAAAAGTTTCTTCCTTATCTCCATCAACTTTTCACCCGCAGCAATATAAGTTAAAGCACCATCCATGACAACTTGAACAATATTAGTTTCTCTGATTTCTTCCACCTTTGTATTAAGCAATTGAAATTAATCATCACCACTCTTATATATAACAGAAGTGTCCACTGATTCAAGAAAAAATGTGCCATTTGGACTATTCACAAGAAAGTTAGTTATGAATCTAGATTTTCCATCCGTCCAACAATCAGACATCAATGTGCATCCCGTCAACCTCTATTCTTCTTTGTATTTTTCTAAATCTTTAATATTAATTCTGTAAACGTCTTTCTTCATGATACGAAGGAGGCTTAAATCCTCTCCCGTAATTTGATATGGATTCTATCATTTTCAGAAATAAATGATTCTTCACTACATTGAATGAAAGGCCCTATGCATACCAAAATCAGTAAATATCCATACACGGTATCTTGATCCCTCGAGATCTCATTAAGGGTCCCTTAATGATGAATGAATCCAAATTTTCCATGTGCTTGTGCCCTTTTCCAATCCCGCTCCTGCTTTCTTGAGTAGAATCTGCATCTAGATTCATCAACTTTTGCTTCAACAAGCTCAAGAGCATTGCACTTATGTCATTTGGGCATTGGGGGCATTCTGTGTCATTTTGCTGTGTTCTGGCTAAATGGTGCTTCATTCTGCTTACACCATCTTATATTTTCTTATCACATTAATTACATATAACATTCAAGTGGTTCTCATCAATCCCGCTCCTGCTTTCTTGAGTAGAATCTGCATCTAGATTCATCAACTTTTGCTTCAACAAGCTCAAGAGCATTGCACTTATGTCATTTGGGCATTGGGGGCATTCTGTGTCATTTTGCTGTGTTCTGGCTAAATGGTGCTTCATTCTGCTAACACCACCCTATATCTTCTTATCACATTAATTACATATAACATTCAAGTGGTTCTCATCAACACGTTGACAATGCTTCCAAGTTGGATAATCAGAAACCTATAATCTGCTTTTTCCCATCTATATAATAAAACGCTGGCAAATACAGACTTCACTTTGAAAACAAAATCCAACAAGGTTCAAAACAATTAGCAGAATCATTGATGCTAATTTGAAAAAAATAGTAGATTACAGTTTGAAAAAAAAGCAAGATTTAGCTTAATAAAAATAAAATTCAGCTTTCAGCAAAATTCAACAAAAAAAGCTGAATCCAGCTTAATAAAAACAAAATTCAGCCAAAAAAATAGCAGGATCCTGCCTAATAAAAACAAAATTCAGCAAAAATCAACTTTCGGCAAAAATCAGCAAAAAAAAGGAGCCGAATCCAGCTTAATAAATCGAGTAAAAGTCATCTTTCAACAAAATTCTGCAAAAAAAAAAAAAAAAAAAAATCAGAATCCAACCACTATTTCAGACGTCAGCAGAATTCACTATTCAACTTTAAAAAAAAAAATAGATAAGAGAAATCTATATGAATAGAATTTCAGCTTAAGAATTACCAGATTATTAGCTTTCTCATTAAGCAAAGAAAAATTTGAACACAACACAAAAAATGGTACCTGAAACCTATAGAGGAGAGAAATCTAGCCGTGGCTTCTTTCGAGGCTTGGAGAGGAGTCACGAGTCTTGGACGAGTGCTACGGAGCCGTCGTTGAGGGCAGACGACGCACTTGAGCAGGTGAGGAAATTTTTTTTTATCAAAGAATCAATTTAGGGTTTTTGGATATAGAAATTGAGGTTTTTGATTGAGGAAGAGATGGATTTTAATCGATTTTGATCAAAATAGGAGGTTTTTTTAATCGAAGATTCGATTGTCGGAGAGTTTTCTCAGATTTTTTTTTTTTTTATCAGAGAACAAAGTGATGCGAAATTGGGGCTTTTGAGATTTGATGCGTTCTCTGATCTTTTTTATAGGTCTAATAATTTTTTCTAAACCTGAAACCCAATTAAAACCCGTCTCGAACCCATTAATTGGCTTCTATTCATGAATTATAGCGAATCATGAATTGTACGATACGTGTCATTCGATTTGGCTCACAAATTGCATGATTATGATCTCCGATTTAATGGCTTGATTCATTTCTTTTTTTCTATGAATCGTATCATATCGTGCGAATCATATCGTGAATCGTACAATTTTAACAATTATGATGCCTAAGGTGCCTCCTCTATTTTCATTTTGTAATTAAGGAGGCGGCCAAAAGTTATAACATACGATATCAACATGTATCATCTGAACAGTTCAACATGTTTTTCATATTCTAAATAGGTGGTGTATAAAAGATTTTGTGATCTTGATCCTTCTACATTATTTATCAAGATGTCTCATTTGTTTTATTGTTGAAAGACCGTTAATTTTACAACCATCCAATGCATGGTAAAAAATATTTGACATGCATTTTTTTTTTATATACCACTTATTAAGGACATGGAGATCACGATGAATGGTTTAGATCATCCATTTTGTAATCTAAGGAGACACCCTAGCCACACTTTTCGGTTTTTTTTTTTTCCCCTCTTTAGGGCATCACTTAAACAAATTGATATATCAGGTTGTTCGCTTAGTGTCTTAAAGATCATTCCAGATATGAATAAATCTCATAAAATTGGTATAATTAAAGAGCAGTCAGTCATTTACAGATAAATCTCATATCATAGGTATGGTGGATGTATGTGTTTGATGTGAGAGTTGTTATCTTCTTCTCATTGCACGCTAGGCTGTTAACATGCTTAACAGCCATGACATATTTAGCCATAGTTAATCATATACCATAGAAGTGGCATAATTTCTGTCCTCACATGTAGTATTTAATCAAGAACATACTAATTCCAGTATTTTCTGGATATTGGTTTCCTATGCAGTGACAAAATCATTTCTAGAATATATTTGGACTATTTACATGGTTTCTCTACATATTTGCAGTCATGACCTACATGCCACAAGATTTTCGGGGATCCCTGATTAGACAGCAGAGAGAGCGCTCTGAGAGGAATAGGCAAGCTGAAGTTGATGCTTTGGTTAGGTCAGGAGGAAGCATACATGACCGGTATGCTTTGCTGTGGAATCAGCAAATGGAAAGGTGACATATTTTCATCATTTTAGTTTTTAATCATCTTTCCACTTGTTGCTTACAACAAGCACAGAACTTTATTATTCCACTTTGCAACTTAAAATTATCAACCTTTTTGACCCATGCGATCATCCAGACGGAGACAACTAGCTCAGCTTGGTTCTGCAGTAGGTGTCTATAAGACGCTTGTTAAATATTTGGTTGGCGTACCTCAGGTGCGTCATGTGAATGTGTTGAAAGCTTTATGTTAACTGCTTCCTTGTTGTATGTGAGTTTCTTACTTTCTGTTCTTGCTCATGTCTGGGAAATAAATGGCTCCCCATTCCTTACAATTAATAGCCTATAAAGCATAGACACAGGCACACCATTACGTAGGACATGCAAAGACAATGCAGATGCACATACACACACCACTTAATGGGTAAGATGCACACTATAGCACCGAGTATAGGCAAAATGAACTTAAACAGTACTACATTAAAATGAGCACCTATCTAATAGAAAATAAAAACGAACTCTGTCCGTAATAATAAAAATAAATAAATATAACACTAAACAAAAGAAATCAATCCATTTCAATATCGGACATAATACAAGTCTGCAGTGGCCATCACATGTTTGCATGGTGTTAAAGGGCACATTGGGATTGTGCTGGACTTATGTAAAGTTTTATTTGTTTTTTAATGTTTATGTTCAACTGCTTTAATGTGTTTGACAGGCGCTTGTCTTATTTTCTTTTAAAAACCGTTTCATCTCGAGCATGTTTAATGTACAAACCTTTTTATGTAGCAATAATCGACACCAGGTTTGGTGTGTCCTTCACACATCCAGTGCACATCTGGAAAGTGTATGTGTGTGCATGTGTGTGCGCACATGTGTGTGCATGAGAATGAGAGAGAGAGAGAGAGAGAGAGAGAGATTTGCTAATCTTTATAATGTCCGTGCTTCCTAGAGCTGAGGTAAACAAATATTCCAGAAAACCTTGACAAGGGAACGATAAGATACATTTATTGCTATTTGGTGGTAACCTTTTAATGCCACTCAGTTTTAAGAGTGTTAAGAGGTATTGAAAGCACTGGAGCATAATGTAAGGCGGAAAGAGTAGCTATTGCCCACCTAGCTTGCTCATAGCCTCTCGTTAAATGGGAGGTTGAATACAACAAAGCCTAATGATATACAAAAAGATCTTATACTCTTGATGATTTAAAAAGGAAAAATTAGAATGTCTACGACTCTACAAGTTAAAGCACATATGAAGGAATTGTTTAATAGTTCAGCCCGTATCTGGATAATTCGTGCATGTACTACTTGTGTGCTCATGTGTGTATGGTTTCCCCTTGAGCAAATGCTTATATCTCAAAGTACCCCCCAGGATCATTGGAGCTATGCTTCCCCTGGGCATATGTGAATGTATGCTATTCCTCTTTTATTTGTGTCACCAGAAATGGGTATAATATAAGCAACTTGCCATTAGAAAATATGTTATAAACAAGAGTTCAGGCATCATAAAATATGATCCTTTATGAAATGGAAGCCCTGAGGCCTATGTAGAAATTGTCCAATATAAGTCACTCCTTGGTCAATTCTACTGCTGAGGTCTAATCTGTTACCATGGATATAGTATGGGAGGTAGAAGTGATGCAAGAAGAGATTGGGGGAACCACTATGTATAGACATCATGTGCGGGCTGGGGGGTTTAAGGGCTAGTATTCTAGCTTGCCTTCAAAGAAAATAAACTAAATCGTGGTTGGATGATTATAACTGTAGACTTTTGGTTTGAAATTTATCATTATCTTTGATTTTCTTCTGTCTGATGTGAGCTGCATCTCTTACAACATCCCAAGAAGAACTAGAAGAGGAGAAAGATGAATAAAAATGTCTGATGCTTGCCATATAGTATTTGGTTGAGTATTTAGTTTGTGTAGACTGCTAACTGTGTGGAAATTAGCCTGAACAAAATATTGCCTTATTTCCTTTCTAATAATTTGTGATGACACATTGGTTACAAAATTGTAAATATTTTGAGTATTCACTAACTGGTAAATTATCAAGTGCAGGTATGGGCAGGGTTTTTAAGGTCGAACTCTATCTTTCCTATGTTCGATTTGTAGTAGAGCAAAACTAGCTATTGTTTTGAATTATTTAATGTTTATTTAGTTTTTTTTCTGTTATTACTTCTATGGGTTAATCTTTCTTTTCTTCTCATATGTCAAAAGTGGAAGAAAATTTCGCTAAAAACATAATTAAGAATATGATAAACTAGCTTGAATATGCAATGAGGCACTTTTAGGCTTAGTGGTGTTTAACATCGAGTTCTATTCTAATTTGGTATCTGAATGAGTCTTGTAGTTGCTGCACATTAGTTAGTTTCTTATCTGTCCTAGTTTGATGTCATGTGATCTGCCTGCCTCTCTCTGCAGGTTTTGTTAGATTTTATAAAGCAAATAAATGATGATCAAGGGTATGTTTAAACTTTTCTAAAAGTCAGCTATTTGCTTTCTCTGGCATGGTATCTGCTTCTTCCCACCATAATGCAACTTAGATCTTTTCTAATACTTTGCTTTGTAATACTTTAGGCCCATGGAAGAACAACGAGAACGATATGGACCATCCTTATACAGCCTTACAAAAATGGTGCTTTCCATTCGTCTAGTCCTATCACTTTCATGGGGCCGCTATGAAGAAAGAAAGCTGTATGATATCTTGTTTTAACTTGTGTCTGTGATACTATATTAATTAACAAATAGATCTCTGTCTTGCATTGATCACTATTCTTGATTTTTTTTCCCACCTTTCTTATGTTGTGCAGACAGAAGGATCAGTTGTCTGTTATACAGCAGGCTGTGCAGGTTTATGCTCCTGAGTTCGAGAAATTTATCAAATTTATTGGGTATTTATCTTTAGATCCTACTGATGTCTTTCCCTATCTTATCCATTGATGCTCTTTAAATGATGTTATGATTTATGAAGCGTGGATATTTCAAAGTGAGTGTCGTGTTTGTATTAGATACATAATGGACTCCGACACTTGCCAACACACCAAAACCATATCGGATTTGAGAACCCAAAAACTTCCGTGTTGGGGTTGTCTGCTTTCAAAATCATACATATTGCTTGTTAGGACAATTTCTATTTTCAAAAAGTTATAAGGATTGTATGTTAAGCACTATGGAGTCACACGTTGCCTAAAAAAGACAGAAAATTCTTTTGATATAAATGAGATACACTAATAGGCCCCAAATGCCTTGTAATGATAGAGACTTCAAATATTTTATTCATACTATTGGTCCATTGAATTGTAATCAGATTCTACTTAATTAAAATCTATAGTTAAATCAAGACTTTTTTCTTTCTACTTCAAAAAAAATATGTCTCAACGGTTATGAGTTTTGATGCGTATTATATATATCACATACAAAAATACTAGCATATTTATGTTGTCATGTCCCTGTTTCTTACTTTTTTAGGGTTTGCAGTCCCTGTATCCATTTTGTATTGTATCTGTGCCCCCAGTGTGTGCCCATACTTCATAGGTCATGATTGTTATTTTTTTGGTTTTGATGATTATGTGATCACATATCTATGTATTGAACTATACCATAATTCTTGATTAATTGTTTTAACCATTTAAAGTTTCTGTATTATGTCCTATGTATAAATTGGAATCTGATTCTTTATATTAAAATAGAGGCCTTGGTGTTACATTTACTATTCCTTGCAGCCATTTCCTTTGGTTGCTATGGTGTGTGCAGATTTGTAGTCAGTGATAGTCTATATTGTCATGATTAAGTGATATATTGATCAAACAACTGATTTGACTAATTCCAGAGAGTACTTATCAAGAAAATAATTTGCTTCCTTATTAGGAGAAGAAAGTAGGAGACTCGAGGTATCAAATTATTGCAGTTTTTCTAGTCCTAACTGTCTAGGTGAGCATATAAGAGTTGCAGGCAGAAGTCAAGGTGGAGAAGAGGAGAAGAGAGAAGCAGCGGCAGCTCCGGCAGGCAGAGGAGAAGAAAGAATAATGGGGACAGAGGGAGTTCTATACAAAATTGAATTAACGAAAAATACCAATGAGGCTGTTTGGCTGTGGCACTGGCGGTGTCTGTGGCTGTGGCTGTGGCTGTGGTGGCAATTGTGGTGGCATGATCATGGTACTTATATGAAGAGGCCAGCCAAAGTGCCTAATCCAGCTGCACCTGGTGGCCACCTATGCCTAGGCAGCTACTTCAACCAAATTTTAAAGCACTGAACCTTTCATTCAACCTCCTGAAACATCCATTATCATGCTGATGGTTTGTGTTTGTAAGCGGATATGGTTGTTGATGATGCTATTTTCATGTTCCTACAATTCCTTTGTTATTGTGATAGTGCATAAGCCCTTGAATTTGCTGATATATGAGGACTTTGAATGCTTCAAATTTTTTATGAGAATTAGACCATAGTCTGATTTCTAACCCAAGCTAAATCCCCTTATCAACATCGGCGGGTACTGAACTTGGAACCTTCCAAGTTGGAGCAAGAGTGTTAATGGACGCACTAACCGTTATGGAGATATTTTTCCTTGCTCTCTCAGATTAGTGCTTTTGATTCAGTAACAATGATCTACTATCCAAAGGGAGAATGTGCCATCAATTCTTAATGCTAATAGTGGAATACCTGATTAATCCTGCATCTTTCTATAGATTCGAGACTGCAAGCTTCCGCTATCATGAGTTTGCATGCAAGTTTGCTTAATATGCAGTAGAATTTTGGAAGAAGTCTGGCACTACTATCTATTATGGAGATTTTTTTTCCTTGCTCTCTCAAATTAGTGCTTTTGATTCAGTAACAATGATCTACTATCCAAAGGGAGAATGTGCCATCAATTCTTAAAGCTAATAGTGGAATACCTGATTAATCCTGCATCTTTCTATAGATTCGAGACTGCAAGCTTCCGCTATCATGAGTTTGCATGCAAGTTTGCTTAAATGAGTTTTCGGGCAGATGTGTGGCACTAGTAACTGACGTGATAAAAGGAGTTGCCAGTGTAAGATGAGGAAATATCATTGAGCTTTTCTTGCAAAGGGGTCCAATCAGTCCACCAGTTTATTAGGAGTTCTAGAAGCACACAGCAGCAAGTGGGACTAGGGTTGACCGATGGGATTGATTGGGCAAAAAGATCTGAAAGTGCAACCAAATGCACCGAGACAGTCTGCATGGAAACAAATGATTGAAAAACATTAGCTGAACCAAGAAAACTCTTTGCTTATATTATTGCGTAATTGCATCTCCTTTGTAGAGAACCATAAGTGATCAGCCTTTGGTTCCCTGTTCTAATTACTTTCTAAGTCTAATTTGAGTACTACTGCCTAATTTTCCAGTAACTGCTGTCCTATGGGGTTAATCAAATTAGTGGACGGTGTGTCCAATCTAGTTACTTTTAAGAATTTACTTATCGTGTTTAGCATCTCCATAAGCTTTGGGCGTGTATTTGTTAAGCATCAGTTAGTTTGAGAGGAGAATATGGGATAGTAAAGGAGATAGGGAATCAAGGGTCAAGTCCTGGGGCACCCATACTGATGCGTCTACTTGTCTGTGATAGTGGTAGTTTTCTTTATTCCATTTTCTGATTATTATTTATCATTAACATAGCGATAACAGTTTGCAAGAGAAACTCTTGTTTTCCTCTGGCTAGGTTTGGGCCCTTGCCTTACGAAATTTTTGATACAACTCATGTTTGCAACCTTTGCTCAACTGTCCTGAAATTATCACAAATCTTCTCAACTAGGTCTATATGTTGATGCCTGAACCAGTGGCTTTGAAGAGCTATTTGTTCTGGCTCAGAGTTTAAACCAGAGGGTAGAAATCAAGGAATATTAGTGTATTTAATTATATATTGGCCAAGGTTCTAAATATCTAATATCAGGATCATATCAGATGAGTTATTTTCATATCGGATGGCGGATATCGAAAAATATTCGAGGATACGATCTAATATCGGACGTTTATGTCAAACATTATATGGACACATGAATATGTAAATTTGATACCTTAAAAGTGATTTAATTTCATCTGTTTAACTAGTTTGTCATAATATATAAGTATTTAGAACATATTCACATAAACAAGCATAACATAGTAAAATATATCATAAAACATATTTAACTAATATTGAGAACATATATTATAGAATTAGTTGAGATTCAGGCACGAAAGGGAAAGTAGTTGAAGCATATTAGCTGCAGTAATAGTAACGACGAGAATGACAATAGTTGCAACGACAATAATAATAACTAAGCAAGCAACTGACATAAAGAGAGAAGTGAAGAACAAGATATTCTTAAAAAAAATTCAAATCTTGAGAATACTGAATCCAATATAAACCTCTAGTATTTTTAACTCTTGACATATCATAGAGATTCTATCTCTCAAGTTTCTACCAATAGGAATTTAAAAATATGATTGATTTAAACAGAGATAAAAGACTTTTTAGTTTTCCATTATATATAGGAATGATATTGGATATGAATACCAAACTTATTTCTAACAGAAAAATTCAGTTGAAAAAATAAATCATATTGGTCGATATATCAGAATGATATATCGGGTTCATATATCAGATAATATTGCAGATGTCGGTCGATATGTGCACAAAACGATATGACATTTTTTAACATATCATCACGGCTGACATTGAAAAACAATATATTGGGGGATATATCGGCACATATCGAGGATATTTAGAACAACGATAGAGGCAGGCATGTAGTGAAGAATAACAGATTGAGTTTCTATTGCAAGAGTGCAAAGGAGCTCATGAAAGAGCAATGGTATCAGTTGTTCCTGACAGTGAGTTACTTGGCCTCCTGTAGGAGTTTGTATAGCTACAATATAATACTAGCTTGTAGAAAATGTATATTCTGAGATCTATAGAATATCACTTTTCCATATATATATATATATATATATATATATTCCTAAAGATAAATTCATAATGATAGATATTCATATAGTAGTATTTGTTTTTTTGGATTAGACGCAAAACTGTCTTCTTTTGCACCGGCCTCTTGAAATTTGATGCTCTGATGCCATGCTAGAAGCCACTCTACCCAAAAACTTAAGTTGTTGGGCTGTGAGCTAATAATGTCTATTAGCTAGTACTTAACAAGGCATTTGTAGACATCTGAAGGATTGAATCTGCAATGTGCATACATTTTCTCAATTGTTGTTATACATCTTTTGACGTAATTTCACTCACTGCAGTGTGGTATTTGCAAATTCTCCTTTCCTTATGTCTGCAGAAGATGCAGGGGCAGCTGAATCTGTGTATGTCCTCTGACTTTAGAATCAAACTTGCAGTCATTTACGTTGGTTGCGTACAAAAAGTATCCTCAAGTAGATATATTTAACTTGAAAGTCTTCTTGTGTTTGGCAGTAAAAGGGATGAATATAGAGAAACCATCATTCCTCCTGGAAAGACACATGAGGTATGATGTTATACGTAGACTAACCTTGGCTTTTATATTGTCAAAACTTGCTAGTTTTGAGTACTCCTTATTGTCTTGTCAAAACTTGGGCTTACTTTCAGAGCCAGATAGGAAATTATTCAGTGATATCTTTTGAATTTTCTTGGTAGTTCGAACAAGAAACATGGGTGCCATTATATCTCTTAATTTCTATGTTTCATTCTGCAAACTCGTTTGCAACATTTTCAGCACTTAAATCTCCTAGAGTTCTGTGTAGCAGTTTCTATGTTATGACAATGATAAGTAGAATACCCAGACCTAAAATCGAATTGCCTAACCAAAATGATATCAACAGCTTGTGGTTGCAATATTTAATTTAGTATTATAAGAGAAAGACAGTTATCACTTTTGGCCTGACAACTTAGACAGGATAATGGCATCAATAGTTGTTCTTTCTCACTTATCATGGTTTACTTTAATATGGTACTGTGATCAATGTTCCTATGAGTGATCATCACTGCATCCTTCGTTTGCAGAATATTCAACTACCAAGCTTAAATATGCATAATATATAAATGTTTTTTAGATCTTTCAAGTGCAAGTAACTGTAAAAAGGCTTCACAGATGATGGAAAATGACATGTTAAGAAAATATTCAGCTGCAATGTTTAGTAGTTTGGATGTTGAATTGCTTCTTGTGAACAATAAGTGGTATTTGGAAACAATGAGGTGAGACTAGTCAAAATATGTGATTATGTATGCGAAAGCATATATCATCAATCTATTCAAAGAGCTTAAGCAAAAGAAAAGGATTAGTCTTTCCCCAAATTTAACCCCCAAAAAAAAAAGGATTGGAAAAGGAAACGTAAGATTTGATGTGGAACACACCACAAACTTGTAGGCACGATTTAGTTCATGGTTTTTTCTTCCCTTTTTTTGGATTTTCTTTTTCTTTTTTTTTCTTTTTTTCATTGGGGGTTGTGGGTGGTCGCATTGGGGTGAATTAGGCAAGCACTGGTTTGCGCATTTCATCTTATGATTGTTGCTTTTTTTCATGCTATTTTTATTCTGTAGATTTTGTTTTTATTTTTATGATATTAACATGGTTTAAGACGATGTTTTAAATATCGGCTAATATTGATATATTGCATGTATTGTGTCGTATTTGAAGGTAGGTGATACATGATATATCAAGTAATATCAGTCTGATATTGTCAATACAATATACCCAATATTGCTGTTTTTAATTTCGATATTTTAAACCTTGGTTCTGCTTTGAGTTATTGAATTGCAACATTGATTCTGTAATTACTAACATAATTTTTATATATTCTGATTTTGCTGATTTAAAATATTTTAGGTCAACTTGACTGTTGATTCTGTGAACTCATACATTGCTTGGGACTTCTCACTAATTCAAGGAGCTCTAAGCCAGGTATGTAAAAAACTGTATCAAAATAATCATCATTTATTAATTCTAGACTTTGTTTTACTATGTATGCAGCAAACTCCATTATAACCCTCTTATTGAATAATATAAAATTTTCAATTAACAATATGCAAACCACAATTTTCTTTTGCTGCATTTGGCAACAGTTGATAATACTTTCACTCACACTCACACACACACACGCTCACACGTATGAGTACTTATTGATAATGCTGTCATATGTGTGATCGGAATCACTAGTAGTACTTAATTTTTGGAAAGGTCTAAACATAGAAAAATTGAAATATTCAGTCAATGTATACTTGGTACTATGGTTTCTTACCATGCAATACTCGACATACAGAAATACTTCTATAGGAGTGTTATGGAATTTAGAGGAGCACTCTTCCGGCATAGAGGTCTATGGGGCAAGTTATGACTCATGGATACTCCTATTATGAAGTTGCACAGTGCTAGACAATGTATCGGATAAGAAACATCTAGCCATGTTATTACTGCTATGTATGTATTTCTTATGCATTTGTCAGATTTATATGTGTTGTACTGCAACTTATCTGCTTGTATATGTCTGTACAACCTAGGGAGCAATTGTACAAGGGAGGCTAAAGTATGTCTATATATGGATAAGATCTTTAATCTTAGCAAACCTCAACTGTTGAGTGTGGGCTATGGTTATTTAGATTTTAGACTTATATACCAGTTAGGAATGTATAATTTTATTTTATTTTTAATTAATAGGAAGTGATTACTGATTAATAGGAGGCATCACAGTTGTCTGTTTTATTGATCTTAATTGCATTGTTATGCATTTAAGCATGCATGTGTACCTCCAGGCATGCTTCTAAGATTAGGATGATATTACTATTAATATTATTCTTGTTATGTTTGCTTAATTATATTGTATGCCCAGCCTATAACCTGTGAGTGTAAGATTGGGGTGTAGTGTTCACATGACATTCTGTAAGAGCACTAGGTTTCAGAAGGTCCAGGTTTCAAACATCACCTTCGGAAATTGAAAATGTGTGTATTTACTTCCATTTATTTACCTTTCCAAGCGAAGCATATTTAAGCTATAAATGTTTCCTTGTATCCCAAAGTGGGAGAGAAAAGAAGTGCCAGATGGGTTGGGGGATGGTGTGGGTAAATCTGAAGTTTAGGAAAAAAAAGATGGGTTGGAGAATGGGCTTAAGTTTGCTTTGTTACATTATTAGTTCACTACCCATGACCTTAAAGCTTTAAAACGGTCGAGGGGACAATTCTAACTTTAGCTTTAGTTCATTAGACGTTACCTGTGGCAATAGGTTTTCAAGACTAACGTTAATTTTTTCTTCTTCTTCTTCTTCTTTTTTTTTTTTTTTTTTTTTTTGTATTGCTAGTTGAAAGTTCCGAAATATGGTTATAAGAAAGCATTATTTTAAATGCATTATTACTCCTATGGAATAAAGATGTATTGATCTATAGTTTTTGACTTGGGTACTACAGAGCTTTTAAGAAGGTTTCCATGTTGCATATACAATCTCTCTCTGGTTGCTCTGTTGATTTTTGAAGTACAGATGATATTAAAGAGTCTAGGTGGCAGTCATTTTCTTGAGGAATCTGTTTCTGATCATTTACAATAGTTAGAACTTTAGATAATGTTTAAAGTATAGATAATAGTAACGTAATGCTTTACCTTGTTTAGGTTATATTATATATAGCATAATGAATAATATAGGTTACACAATTTCCTATTTATTTTAATTAAAAAAAATTAAATTATGTAATAATTTTTATAAATTAGAACTAAATTTAAAATTCTAAAAAATGATATAAAAACATTCCATAATCCACAAAACCTATTCTAAATCTCTAATAAGTTCAACTATAATTTTCACATTTATCTTCATAAGTTATAGTAAATTTGCAACCATAATTTCAATTATCACCAAATACGAAAACAAGATTTTAAATATATTTATTTCAGTTTCAATAATCACTCATGTTATGAGTTATATTTTGTAATGCTCAATTAATTTTATTTTGTAATTGTTGATTTCAGTTTAGTTGTGACTTCAATGGAATTAACAACAAGAGATTTCAGTAACCGAAGAGAATTACAATAAGCAAATAAGCAAGCAAACGAAAATTAGCAAGTTAGCAATTCTAGAATCAATGAAACAAGCAAACAATAAGTAATCGAGTAAAAGAATTATAGCAATAGGCTAAAAGCCAAACCAAAACCAAAACAAAAATCTGATTATTCCTTGTTTTGATTGTTAGTTGTTTATTCGATATAAAACAAATAACTCTGACTAACAAACCAATAAATCTAATCAACAACATAATAAATAACTTTAAATAACTAATTAATAAACCAACTAACAAACTGAATTAACAAATCGTACCAAATGAAACTTATTTCAAATCCTAAAAATATAAATTCTAACAAATTAAAGTAATTTTCGGATCCTAACAAGACGAAATTATAACAATTCTAATGGAACCTCTAATCAAATGCCAAATTTGCTTCAGTTCGCTTCTGCTGCTTCCCAACTCATCTACGAGTCTAATTAGCTGCATATTCTCCTTATTGTCACCTTTAGACAATTTGATGGTGAAGACCCATAAATTTTTATCTGATGATTGAAAGATATTTAAAATAATTATATTGATAGACATGAATCGACAAAAGAGACATAGAAGCTCTCATTCTGATTGTGAACATTAGGGGTTATGTCTGCAATCATATGTGAACATTAGGGTTTATGTCTGCAATCACAAGCTCCATAATTTGATGATTAATGGAATGCAAGATGCATATAAATGTTGACGAAGAGGAGATTGGTACCTAGAGAGGGGACACTTGAAATTGTAGTGGCTCAAATGATGTGCCTTCATCAAATTGCCTCAAATCAGAAATTACCAGTTGCTTGGATCACATTGAGTTCTTCCGATGATGGTGATGGTTGAACAGAGAAAACTACTCAAATAAAGTTGGAATAAACGATTGGTTTGGTGATTGCTTCGACAATAGTGGTGGTAGTTGGCCCGAGGAGTGATGGGAGGATAGAAAATAAATGCTTTCTCCTTTGTGGGGTTGGAGATCCACGAAGGAAGAGGGTGAATGGGAGCAAATACTGCCATAAATTTTTTGAACATCTCCACAAGCATGTCAAATTTTGCATCAGATATGTTTAGGAAGAAAAGATATACAAATGTGTTGAACGAAAGTATGGCCTCAACCTTTCCCAAACAAGCTAACATTTATCAGCCATTTTATTTTACAGTGTTCAGCCTTTAAATAGGCTTTACATAAATAATAATTGATAAAAACTTATCCTAATAAAAAATAACTGTAACCAATTAATGTAATCAAAAGAAAATAAATAACTCTAACTAACTTAACAGTAAACCAACTAACAAACTGAGCTAATAAATTCTAACTAATGAAACGTAGTGAAACTTATTGTAAATCCTCAAAATCCTAATACTAATAAACCACAGGAATTTTTAAATCCTAACAAGTGTACTTTTACAAATCTTATTGAATTTCTGGTCAAATACCCATTTTACATTTTAAAAAAGAGGTAGTGTGGTGCGTTTTGGAAATAAAAAACAAATATCTAGTTGTAATAGTTATATTGATATGCTTAAAGTTACATACGATAACTCAATAACTGGTGGTGAGACCAATGTTTAAAATAGCGATAACGGTAACGTAACGTTTTGCCTCTGTTAGGTTATGTCGCATATAACGTAACGTATAACGTAGGATATGCAATTTCCTACTTATTTAATAAAAAAATATAAACTATATAAAATAATTTCTATAAATTGTAATATAAATTTAAAATATCTAAAAAAAGAATATAAAATTATTTTATAATCATAATCTATTCGAATTTTATATTAAAATTTACAATAATTTTCACATTTATCTTCATAAATTATATCAAGTCTGCAACTATAATTCCAGTCATCATTTAAACAAGAAAATAATATTCCAATTTTTCATTTCAATTCTAGTTATTATCATTGTTGTAATTTATATTTTGTAAAGTTCAATTTATCTTATTTATAATTGTTGATTTCAATTAATTAAAAATTTAATATAATCAACAAGTAAGATATTTCAGCAATCGGAGAGGAATTATAAGTGAATAAGGAAACAATCACAAACTAACAAATTAGTAATTCCACAATCAATCAAACAAATCAACAACTAATCAAGTAATAAAATTACAGCAATTTACTAATAATCGTAATAATAATCAACAACAATATATAAATTACTAAAAAAAATAATTGTAAATAACGTAACATAACGCAATTTAACGTAACGTTACGTAATATAACGTAAAATAACATAGAAAACGTACTGTTACGGTGCATTGAGTTATTTCCAGTTGTTACGTAGCGTTGGGGTTCCGTTAGGTTACGTAATGCAATATAACGGGTTTCATAACGCGTTATTTTCAACATTGGGTGAGACATGTCATCTTTTTTTATTGGTTATAAGAGAACTTACTAGGCATGTTCAGGATGAATTTCTATAGTGGATGTTTGCCGAATTCCTAGGATACATGTTCTGCGGATGGGTAGTATTAGTTGAGATGAGAGAAGGGATAATTTCCAAATTAAAAATCTAGAGAGAAGCTATAGAATCTAAAGGATTTAGATTTGGTAAAACAGAAGCAAAATATATGTGATGCAAGTTTAGCGAAACCTTGAGAAAGAATGACTATCACAAATATTGGTGGTCAAGAAATACCATTGTCTCGATTTTCACTTGTTAGGACTAGAAAAAAAAAATGGAGAGGATTGGGCAATTAAGAAACCTGTTCATAATACGAGTTTGGCGGAGATGAGGATGCTAAGATGGAGGGAATACACTTGTAGAGAATTGGGTCTAGAAATTGGGTTTAACAAACAAGGATGCTAAGCCGAATGAGTGGAAATACGCTGGGAGATAGGATAAAGATGCAATCATAAGAAGTTACAGATTATTCCTATGGAAGTTAGTTTTAGAAAAAATAAATTAAGATGCTTTGAACAGGTTCAGCAGCAGCCAGCAAGTGCGCTAGTTAGATGAGGCAATAGGATTGCAGTTGATGGACTAGTCTAGAGGTAGGCCTATGAGAACTTTGATGGAGGCAATTAAAGTAGATATATATTGGTTGACTTAAGGGATGAGGTGGCCCTTGACATGACCGAGTAAAAACTAAAAACAAATTTTCGCATCTCATAATCGGTATCGATACTAGCCGATGATTTATGATATCAAAATCTGCATTTATAGGATGTAGCCTATTAGGAAAATTGGATATATTGGCTATACAGTTTCCAATATTTTATATTGTATTGGATTCCTCAAAATTGTACGTATTCGAGATATGTATCAGAATCCACTAATTTTTGTATCCTACAACTAGTGGTGAGACATCATCTTTTTTTTATTGGTTATAAGAGAACTTACTAGGCATGTTCAGGATGAATTTCTATAGTGGATGTTTGCCGAATTCCTAGTATACATGTTTTGCGGATGGGTAGTATTGGTTGACACTAGAGAAGGGATAATTTCCAAATTAAAAATCTAGAGAGAAGCTATAGAATCTAAAGGATTTAGATTTGGTAAAACAAAAACAAAATATATGATGTAAGTTAAGCAAAACCTTGAGAAAGAATGACTATCACAAATATTGGTGGTCAAGAAATACCATTGTCTCGATTTTCACTTGTTAGGACTAGAAAAAAAAATGGAGAGGATTGGGCAATTAAGAAACCTGTTCATAATACGAGTTTGGCGGAGATGAGGATGCTAAGATGGAGGGAATACACTTGTAGAGAATTGGGTCTAGAAATTGGGTTTAACAAACAAGGATGCTAAGCCGAATGAGTGGAAATACACTGGGAGATAGGATAAAGATGCAATCATAAGAAGTTAGAGATTATTCCTATGGATGTTAGTTTTAGAAAAAATAAATTAAGATGCTTTGAACAGGTTCAGCAGCAGCCAGCAAGTGCGCTAGTTAGATGAGGCAATAGGATTGCAGTTGATGGACTAGTCTAGAGGTAGGCCTATGAGAACTTTGATGGAGGCAATTAAAGTAGATATATATTGGTTGACTTAAGGGATGAGGTGGCCCTTGAGATGACCGAGTAAAAACTAAAAACAAATTTTCGCATCTTATAATCGGTATCGATACTAGCCGATGATTTATGATATCAAAATCTGCATTTATAGGATGTAGCCTATTAGGAAAATTGGATATATTGGCTATACAGTTTCCAATATTCTATATTGTATTGGATTCCTCAAAATTGTACGTATTCGAGATATGTATCAGAATCCACTAATTTTTGTATCCTACAACTAGTGGTGAGACATATCATCTTTTTTTTTATTGGTCATAAGAGAACTTACTAGGCATGTTCAGGATGAATTTCTATAGTGGATGTTTGCCGAATTCCTAGTATACATGTTTTGCGGATGGGTAGTATTGGTTGACACTAGAGAAGGGATAATTTCCAAATTAAAAATCTAGAGAGAAGCTATAGAATCTAAAGGATTTAGATTTGGTAAAACAAAAACAAAATATATGTGATGTAAGTTAAGCAAAACCTTGAGAAAGAATGACTATTACAAATATCTGTGGTCAAGAAATACCATTGTGTCTCGATTTTCACTTGTTAGGACTAGAAAAAAAAAATGGAGAGGATTGGGCAATTAAGAAACCTGTTCATAAGAAACCTGTTCATAATACAAGTTTGGCAGAGATGAGGATGCTAAGATGGAGGGAATACACTTGTAGAGAATTAGGCAACTAAGAAACATGTCTAGAAATTGGGTTTAACAAACAAGGATGCTAAGCCAAACGAGTGGAAATACACTGGGAGATAGGATAAAAATGCAATCTTAAGAAGTTAGATATTATTCCTATGGAAGTTATTGTAGAAAAAATAAATTAAGATGTATTGAACAGGTTCAGCAGCAGCCAGCAAGCGCGCTAGTTAGGTGAAGGAATAGGATTGCAGTTGATGGACTAGTGTAGAGGTAGGCCTATGAGAACTTTGATGGAGGCAATTAAAGTAGATATATATTGGTTGACTTAAGGGATGAGTTGGCCCTTGACATGACCGAGTAATAACAAACTTTTGCATCTCATAATCGGCATCGACATCGATACTGGCTGATGGTTTATGATATAAAAAATCTGCATTTATAGGATGTACACCCACCCCCACCCCCCCCCCCCCCCCCCCCCCCCCCCCGCTGCGAGAAAGGGTTTTTTTTTTTTTTTTTTTTTTTTGTGTGTGTGCCCGAAGTCCATTTTACTAGTTTATTATTGTGATCTTAACATTCTTGATCTCAATTGCACATGCCTAATCAATTTATTATTTCCTCATTTTATTCTCTGTCAAAGTTATTCTTAGTTCTTATGGATGAACTCGTTGCTGTGACTGCAATTCAGGGCCATAAGATGCAGCATAATCATGGCTCTAATAAAAAAAAATTATGATTAAACGGCTTCAATAAGGCTGACCTTTCCTGCTCTCTTCCATATCTGCTCCTTTGGTGCTCTGCATCTGTGGATATAGCTTATTCAGCCTGAACCGATTATGACTGTGCACAGTCATATCAGACTTGTTTCTATATAGACTTCAGTATTCCCTGGCCATATGAACATCTTCCTTTTCAAATGCTTTATACTCATGATTTTAGGTGCAATATTTATAGAGAGTTATTTTCCACGTTTGGTGCTATACTTTTTATTTGTATGTTTAGTCAGAAAACAAGAATTTCTTCACGTTTAATTTTAATATTCACGTTTGCATGTGTAGGATATTGGTTTCCGTGTGGAGTATGTCAGTCCATCAGGAGAAATTACTGTAAGATTTTATTTGCAGTCTTTCAGATTGCTTTGGTCCTCAAAGAATCCTAGGCTCAAGAATGTTATATAGAATAGTGTCAATTTTTTTTAATCAAGTCTCTGGTGACATCTATTTATGTATTTCTTCTCTGCAGATGATTTTACCCTACCGACGATATGATTCTGACCAAGTGAGTTTTTGCTGGTTCTTTTGGGTCCATTAGGTGATATGAAATTATACTTCTTAGTCCAACTTTGCATCCTCTTTTATGTATTACTTTCTTGGTGGCGTAGGGAAATTTCTGCACAATCCTGGCTGGATCTTACAGGCTTATATGGGACAATTCCTATTCAACATTTTTTAAGAAGGTATATATATGTATATATTTTTTTCATTAACATTTATAATCTATGGTTAACTCTCAGTTAGGGTTTAAATATAAAAAAAAAGGTAATTCTTATACTATGAAAGGTTTCCTTGATTATCTTGTGCATTTTCTTCGAATTGCCAGAGCTTGAAATACAAAGTGGATGCTATTCCCCCTGTGGTTGAAACAGCTCAATCCATTGATGAATCAGGATGATCGTCATCAGGGATTGGTATGGTGATACTATTCTAAATTCACTCTTTAATTGAAATTCTTTGATCCTCCTGTTTCATATCCTTATATCTGCATTTTTTTTTTAATTGATCTCAATCTTGGGTTTCTGTTGTTGGTTGACTGCCATCCCCATAAATTTGGAACTTGTTTACATCTATAATATACAACTAGCCACTACTGTGAATATAATTTAATGAATATAATTTAATGGAAATATTATGTTATGGCTTCCGATCCAAATTAGACACTTCATGGCTATCAAAAAATCTTTATATTTTGGCCCTTTTATATACAATAACCGCTTGTGTTTTTGTTTTGCTTGTGTTTTAATATTGGAGTGATATATGAGGTTAATTCTCAATTGGGGTTTACATATAAGAACAGTAAATTCTTTATCAAGATAGCATTCTTTGATTATCACGTTTATTTTTATTCTTCGAATTGCCAGAGCTTACAGTGCAAAGTGGATGCTGTTCCCTCTGGTTGAAACAACTCAATCCGTTTCTGAATCATGATGACCCTCATAGAGATTGGTATGGTGATACTTTTTCTGAATTCACTCTTTAATTGTAATTCATTGATCCTCCTGCTTCATTTCTTTGGATCGACACTTGTTTTATTTTTATTTTTAAACTGATCTCAGTATTGGGGTTAAGTTTATTGACTCCCATCCCCACAAATTTGGAATTTGTATACATGTATAATACACGACCAGCCTCTATAGCGAACATAATCTAAGGGCAATATTATGTTGACATCTGATACAAAATGGAGGCTTTACGACTAAAAAAACTGGAAAAAGAAAAAAAAAATTACTTTTGGCCCTTTTATTTACAGTAACTGTTTGTGGTTTTATTTTGCTTACGTTATAATATTGGAGTGATTCTTGTTCGGGTCTGATAACATCCGTCTCATCTGCCAAAACTGATTAGATCTTTAGCTCCCATCTTCTTTCTTGCAAAAAATCTTGTGTCCTGGTGATAACTTGGGATCGACACTAATGCTATCTCTGGGCAATTGGATGTACATCCTCTCTACGTTTAGAGTCTGCAGGGATGCCTTCTTGTGTGAGGGGACTAGGCGTCTTCTTCACACTTAGGACGTGAATATCTCGTGTTGCAATGGGACTATCATCCCTAGGGAGGGTATAAATGCCTTTGGTGGTGCAATGGGACTTGAGTCCTCCCCACGGTGAGAGTGGGCGAGGACGCCTTGGTGGACTCAATTAGCAACCCCGTGGGTATTGTGTTGTTTCCACTGAGGGCTGGGACATTGTTTTGCCCGATTCAGCTCTCAAGGTGTGACCTGGGTATCACTTGTTTTGATCCAAAGGCTGATAGGTTATCTAATGTTAGAGATTATCATATTTAAATTGTACACTCTTAAGTGCAATGCAAGAGATCGGTAAATAGCAAATATCCTCAAGTCTAAGGTCAAACCCGCTGAGATTGTTTGGTGTTAAATTCAGAGTCTGGTGGAATGAGTGCAATGAGAAGAGTGATTCTTCAGAGTAATAGGAATCCTAAGATAAAAAGTGTTTTAGCTTTAAGACTCACCCCTATTCTCAATTTCAGTGATATTATATTATCATACTTTTGTATATCCAATCAATAATCAATAATTCATATCCAGTACCGTCCAATGATTCGAGCCTTTATTCAACGAAAACATGAACCACGTCCCCAAAAAAAAAAACAAGAATTTTTCTAATACACACCCAATTGCTTCCTTCCTATTGCCTCAGCAACGCTTGGGGTTGCTAACCCCATTGCTTTCTGTCCCCTCCCATCTCCTCATCGAAGCGGGGAAGTCAATGATGAGAATTTACGATTCTCTTTCTATTCTCTCATGGAGTCCACTAGTTCCTCCATGTTGACTGTGCATCATCATCATAGGATGTCTCGAGCCTAGCCTCCTCTTCTGCCCGTCCCTCCAAGCTTATTATCTGCACTCTACGTAAGACAGGAAGTGGGCTCGTGAGTCAAGCACCCTTCACTGGCAAGTTGCTCATGCTTGGTTTCGTCATCCTAGGCTTCCAAGGACTTTTATATACATATGAGTTGCCTCCGGGAGGTTGGTCATAAGGTGGAAATAATCGTGGACCTAGGTCGCAACTTGATACATGAATTGTTGTGTATCATAAAGCCCCAAGAGACGGTTGATGGGCCCTCTTTCATGATCTGTTGGTCTGTTCGATTGCTCAACTCCTCCATCCACTTGAGAGGTGGAAGCCTATCTTGATTGAGTTCAAGTATCGGCCATCTCACATGCAGTGCGAAACTGAGGATTCAAAGCTGGTTGGATAGATGCCAAGATGGTAGGCCGATGGTGCTCCTCTGATTGATCGACTCTCATGCGCGTATGTTCCGAGCATAACATGAAGCCCATCCCTCTGCGGGCCGTTGCGTCGAGCAGCAGGGACTTCATTTGGGCCTCTTATTACACTGATTTTCGGCCTCCTTTGTAGATTAATTGTTCGTCTTGCCATATTTGACTGGTTGGCTTGAGGTGCTCTTGACTTGGGGATGGCCTCAACCATGCCCAGTTTTTTTTTTTTTTTGTTAGTAGCAAGTCCCACCATGTGACTTGCAAACAGATTCGTGCCGCGCTCAGGGTTCAATTTTAATTTTGGCTGGTGTGTGAATTAGTCGAGTTTGTGCTACCCCTGGATGCTTATGTTGTTTTCGAATAAACTCAACATATTTGCAGGTGTTTAGTTCTATTAGAATAAACTCCAAATTTTTACATGCTGGTTGTTATTTCTTAAACTATAAGATATTTAAAGTATGTATAATGTATATAATTTACGCACGTTGCCATATTGATGGTAAATTTAAAAAGACTATTAGACTTTTTTTTTTTTTTTTTTGCTTAAGTTATGCGACCCCAAAAATTATTTGTATTGATTGAAATATAACAATGAAAGCCGAAACCAGAAACATATGGAAAAAAAGTGTGAAAGAGCAAATATTTCTTTATAGTTATTTTCTGAGAGGCTATGATGTTCTTTACCAATTTTTCCTCCTGAGTATCTTGAAAGAAGCTTCTTTCTTGAAGATCTCACTCCACACGTTATCCACCAGCTATATGAGATGATAAGCATGTACAGAAAAATTAGGATATTTTCAAAGAAGATAAAATGAATAATTGGATTATTACTTGAATTAGATGATAAAATTAGGGGTGACAATTTAGCAATTAACACCACCTGAATTTTAGAGTCTAGGTTAAAATTTGTATCTGATGGCTTATTTGGAAAGATCTGATTTCTAAAAGTAATATGTGAATCTTTAATGTATTTAGATATGAATCTTTGATGATCCAAGTCTGATGACCTAATAAGTGTTTAGGGGTTTTATTTGATTTAATCATGTCTATTTATGCTCTCTTTGAAATAGTTATGTTCTTTTGTTTGATCATATATTAATTTCAATAATGATTTAAAATAACATAATTGGGTGTTTTAGTATTTTAGTTTGATTCTTAATAGGATCGATGTATTTTATAAGAACAATAGATATTAGATAATCTAAAATCTAAATTTCAATTTGATAAAGTTGTTGAATTTCGGTTCTCAATGGGATGGTGGATTTCTTAGTGCATACGAATCCTGTGAATCCTAAGAATTCTCAAGGGAGTTTCTAAGTGCATCTCCCAACATTTCTCGCACACAAAGAAAAATATTACTAAAATAAAGTTTTTCTAAGGGCATCCCCTATGAATTCCAGTAGTACTTTAGTAATTTAATAATGTCCCTCTCAACTCCTCCTGTCATCCCTTAACTTGGGATCTTCACACTGTCTGGCGTTTAGAAGCCTACAAAAGCACGAAATTGAATTCTCAGCTTCGACAAATCGTCACTTACTCTGAATATATGATGGAAAAACATTTAAAAAATTACTTAGATTTGCTAGGGGAATATGATTTATCCTCTTAAGATTTGATAGGAGGAGATGAACAAGAAGAGAGTCAAGAAGGAGAAAATTCTCCTTAATTCAAAGAAATCAAAGCAAAAGAGGAAAGTTGGCTTAGAAGAAAGGGAGAAACTTGTCCAGAAAAGGCATGGAAAAATTGTAATATTTTGGGAAATTCTATTTGCATATGGAAATTTAGTCTTCAAATACTGTTTTAAAACTTGTAAATAATTACAAGTTTGCTCTTCGTTCTCATATATTTTTAACTCTATATTCATCTCATCACCACTCTTAAAATTTTATCAAAATTATTACCTTAAAAGAAAACAAAAAAATAAGAAACAAATAACAATATCGACATCTTTGCCGGTGACCTTGCCGGCCCCGACCTCCCCTCCGGCCCCACCAACCTCCTCGCACCCGCACCCAGCCCCACCCACATTCCCCTCTCCCCTCCCCTCCCCTCCAACCCCCATTTCGAAAAATCAAGAAACTTAAAAAGATGCAATTTTTGGCACAAAATAGAAACTAAACAACCAAAAATCCCCAAAAAAGGCTATCTCAATGTCAGGACTCACGTCGCTTGTCCACAAGCGGAACCGATTGAATCCTCATGGACTCAATCTCCCCAAACTTCTCAAACTCCTTCATCAACACCTTCTTCTTAATCTTCAATGGCAAGTTCCTAACGAACACTGTCCTCAACAGCTTGCTCTCATCATTGAAACCCACGTCTTCCTCCTTTGACACGAGAGTCTCCACCGCCACAGCATCTTTCGCTTTCCTCTTCTCTTCGACGTGAACAACGATCTCTTCTTGCTCAGCAACCTCTCCATACTTCCTCTTCTCGTACTCCGCTTCGACCTCATCCCTCTTCCTCTTCTTTGCCATTTTGTTTGAGGAACCACTGCCTTCGTCTTCGGCATTCTCCGCCTTCTTCCGCTTCTTGGGGATGGAATAAGGGGTCAAGGAGGGAGGATTGGGGTTAGGCTCAGGGTTTTCTTCTACCTTCTTGTCTCGCTTTCTCTTCTTGGCGTCGTCGTGGGCGACAGAAGGAGACACTAATACCGGCTCCACCACTGCTGTCGGCTGTGGCAAGTTGGTACGGGCTTGTGGCAGAAGGGATTGTTGTCGCTGAAGAGAGATTTGACTGTGGAAGTTGAGGGGCAAAGAAAAAAAAGAGGGCTAATGGTGAGGCTGGCAGCCGGTGGAGTGGTACTGCTGCTACGGCTCAGCATCCTATGCTTATACGTTAAAGTTGGAAAAAAAATTGACACAGAGAGTAAAATAATAATGTTTCAAAATAGAAGTTTAATGTAAAGAGTAACCAGTAGCGATGTACAAATAGAATTTCCCAACTTCTTTTTGGATATTTTTAGAAAAGCGGAGTGCCCTTAGAGAAGCTTCCAATTTTAACCGATTGAATCTAGCTTATATGATCCAATCCGAATCTAGCCCGTTCACCCAAATCCAATTTCAAGTAACGAACTGATTAGTCTTAAATTCAATTTTTACCTAGGCCGGATCTGTGTGAGCCCTTAACTAATTGAGATTGAACTTGACCTGAGTCAAGCACAGGTATGCTCCATCTTTCTTGTTTTCTTTTTGATAATATGGTTGTAATCTATTAATTATCCAAGTTAAATCTTGTGGATACCGTTTTTGATTGAGTCTTGAATCATTTTTTTTGGAAGTCTTGAGTTTTACCGATTGGCTTGTATGCTCTTACCAGTTTGCTCAATCTAGTTCTTCTATTTTTTGCAAATCTAGTTTTTTTTTTTTTTTTGACTGTTATGTTAGTTTTGTTAGATGATACAGAATGTTTAGTTATAAAAAGATATTATGCATTAGAAGATCAACGTAACAGAGATGTGATGAGATAATATGAGAAATAAGCTTATTCTTATTAAATCACCTAAAAAAAATATATAGTGGAACGTGTTACGAAAATATACTAAAATGTAGTCTATTTGCAGTATTTAAAAAAAAAAAAAAATAGTATTAAAAACTTGGCTATTATTTGTACTCAATTATTTTAGTTTTACACAATGAGCTTGCGAGTTTTGGGAGTTTCTAGATGGGCACGGCATATTTCATAGTGAGCCCACTTAAAAGATCGTTTTATTTACCAATTTGCCATTATTTTTTTTGTCAAAAAATGCCCTTCCCTCACCTTCTCCGCTCGCCGCCGCCGCCGCCGCTAGCCGTCGCCCTCGCCCTCGCCCTCCCCGCTCGCCGCCGCCGCCCTCACCCTCGCCGCTAGCCGCCGCCCTCGCCCTCGCCCTCCCCGCTTGCCGCCGCCGCCCTCACCCTCGCTGCTAGCCGCCGCCCTCGCCCTCGCTCTCCCCGCTCGCCTCCGCCGCCGCCCTCACCCTCGCCGCTAGCCGCCGCCCTCGCTGTCGCCCTCACCACTCGCCGCTGTCGCCCTCACCTTCTCCGCTCGCCTTCGCCCTAACCCCCACCCCCGTCCGGGGTATCCAGCCCGGACAGGGAGCCTCTGTCCGGGGTATCCAGTCCGGACAGAGAGTCCTCTGTCCGGGCTGAATACTCCGGACAGAGAAAGAGAGGGAGATGTGAGGGTAATTTGGTAAAATAGGTGTGCTCACTAGGAAAAATAAGGTTTTTGAAAAAGTTAAGACGTGCGCACTAGGAAAAGTGGGCTCACTACGAAAAATCTAGTGCCCATCTAGAAATTCCCCAAGTTTTCTACGGAGCCGAGCCTCAAACTAGTCTTGGCCGTATGTAGCAGCATTCATTCTTGTCACCCCAATTTCATTTGACCGAGAATTTCAAAAAATGCAAAAAAATAGCATTACTTCTCGCTTCTTGTCTCCACCTCAACCATTAGCTAGCTCTCCGACCGTTCCAGATGGCAAAGAAAAAAAATAGGGGAAAAACAGAATACACGCATTTCTTCCTTCTCCTTCCCCATTCGGATCCTAGATCCATTGTTTGCTGCTAATCGCTGTGAATTTCTCGGCATTGAAAAAAGAAAAAAGAAAAAAGAAAAAAAATGGACAATTCATCTTCTGCCGAGCTTCTAATCATGGAAGGCAGCGACGGCGGCAATCTATCGCAACCACCGCTATCCCCGCTTGTGTGCTATGCGCCTACTATGATCTCCATGGGTGGCATTTGGAAAGGCGACAACCCGCTGGACTTCTCCTTCCCGCTCTTCCTCCTCCAGCTCGTTCTCATCGTTCTCACCACTCGCGCCACCGCCATCATCCTCCAGCCCTTGAACCAGCCTCGCTATCTAGCTCAAATCATAGTAAGTCTCTCTAGAAGAAGAAATAGTCATGATAAACTGCTTTGCTTGATCGATGAGATATGATAAATTTATTAATGCGATTGATAGGGTGGGCTCATGCTGGGTCCATGTATGATGGGCCAAATCCCAAACTTCGGCAGTACGTTGTTTCCCTTGCGGAGCGTGATTGTACTGGAAACAATGGCCAACCTCGGCCTCATCTACTTCATCTTCATCGTGGGCATCGAGATCGACGAGACGGTCATGCAAAGATCCACCCAGTCGGTGTCCTTTGCAGCTGCCTGCATCGGGTTCCCGTTCCTCGTGGGCGTCCTCGCGGTCCTCTTCCGCCCGCACAAGCTGGGCATGGAGACCCAGAACTGGGCCTTCCTCCTCTTCCTCTGCGTCATCCTCTCCATCACCGCCTTCTCCGTCCTCGCCCGTAGCCTGGCCGAGCTCAAGCTCCTCAACACCAGCCTCGGCACGACCGCACTGACCGCCGCCATGCACACCGACACGGTGGCGTGGGTTCTTCTGGCTCTGGTCATGACGTTCGCGCAGGGCAAGAGCGTGAACGGGGTGGCGTGCACGCTGATCTCCATCGTAGCTTTCTACGTCGTGGTGGTGGCAGTGGTGAGGCCGGCGATCCAGTGGGTGATCAGGCAGACGCCGGAGGGGGAGGAGGTGGACGACTTCTACGCGTGTGTGATCCTGGTGACGGTGCTGGTGATGGCGTTCGTGACGGATGCGATAGGGATACATGCGATATCGGGGGCGTTCATACTGGGGCTGGCGGTGCCCAACGGGCCGCTAGGGGAGGCGCTGATCGAGCGGATAGAGGACTTCGTGGAGGGGCTGCTGCTGCCGCTCTTCTTTGCGACGAGCGGGCTGAAGATGGACTACACGACGATGAGGAACACGGGGGTGGCAGTGTTTCTGTCGGCGATGGTGGTGGTGGGGACGGTGGCGAAGGTGGGGGGATGCGTGGTGGTGGCGAGGCTATATGATATGTCGATGAGGGATGGGCTGGCGATGGGGCTGCTCATGAATACCAAGGGAGTGATTGAGATGGTGTTGCTCAATGTTGGTAAAGACAGGCAGGTATTCCTTTTTTTTTTTTTTTCTCCCTTCTGCGTTTGCTTATAATTAATTAACTATTCATGTTTATGTTCGGCAAATTTATCTCTATTCCCTATTCTATGTGATTGTATTTTTGGAATGGCGTAGCGAAAGACAAATGTGTAAAAAAAAAAAAGTCTTAGGGAGCAAGGGAAATATACCACAGAGATATGGTCAACTTATATGGTACTTAAGATTCCAACGGCCAAGAAATTCAAACTTCTGGTGATCTGAAGTCCGAATTACAATACTAAATTCAAACTTTAGTGGTTTTTCCTTTCTCCTGCGAAGTTATTATGAGTTTAGTGGTTGATATGCTTATTTCTTGAAACTCCACCTGTATTTCTTCTTATTTGAACATTGATGTATGTTATACTTGATGGATATATTGTAATTTATCATACTTGACATCCAACTGATCATACTTGACATCCAACTGATCATACTTGTATATATAATTTTCAGCTGCTGAGTGACGAAGGCTTCTCCGTGCTGGTTTGCCTATCCATCGTCATAACAGCCATCACCACCCCACTCCTCCGCCTCGTCGTCCGCCCCTCCCGCCGCCTCTCCTCCTACGTCCGCCGCACGGTCCAATGGCCGAAGCCAGACCCGGAGCTCCGCGTGCTCATCTGCGGCCACGTCCCCCGCCACACGCCCACCGCCCTCGCCCTCCTCGATGCCATCAACCCCACCAAGCGCTCCCCCATCACCGTCTTCGCCCTCCACCTCATCGAGCTCACCTCCCGCGCCTCCGCCATGATGATCGTCAGCTCCACCACCTCCAAGGAGGCCTACGCCGCCAACCCCTTCGGCACCTCTTACCTCGACGGCAGCACTAACTCTAGTTTATCCACACAATGCGGCCCCGCCCCTGCCATCGCCCCCATCGCCGCTGCCAACGCCCGCTCCCCTACCGACAACATCATGCTCGCCTTCGAGTCCTACGAGCAGCACACCGCGGGCGTCTCCGTCCAGCACCTCACTGCCGTCTCCCCCTATGGCACCATGCACCGGGACGTCTGCGTTATGGCGGAGGAGAACCGCGCCGCCCTCATCCTCCTCCCCTTCCACAAGCAGCAGACAGTGGATGGCGGCATGGAGGCCACCAACCTTGCCATCCGCATTCTCAACCGGAACATCCTCAGCTCCGCTCCATGCTCCGTCGCCATCCTCGTAGATCGTGGGCTTCGAACGGCGTCTAGGCTCCCCAACGGCGCCCACCAACACGTCACCCTCCTGTTCCTCGGCGGCCCAGACGACCGCGAGGCTGTTTCCATTGCAGCTCGCATGGTCGAGCACCCCGGAATCAGCCTCACGGTGCTGCGGCTGGTGGCGGCAGAGGACTCGCCCAAGGCATCATACGACGAGCAGGAGGACAGGGAGCGGCGGCTGGACGACGACTGCATCGGGGACTTCCGGCTGCGGTTCGTGTCCTACAAGTCGGTGACGTACACGGAGAGGGTGGCCAGCAACGGGGAGGAGACGGTGGAGGCACTGCGGAAGGCGACGGTGGACAAGGTGAGCGACTTGTTCATAGTGGGGAAAGGGAGGGAGACGGAGACGGCGCTGACGGCGGGGCTGACGGAGTGGAGCGAGTGCCCGGAGCTGGGGCCGATCGGGGACCTGCTGGCGTCGACGGACTTCGGGGCGATGGTGTCGGTGCTGGTGGTGCAGCAGTGCAGGGAGAAGATGAAGGCGTTGGGGGTGGAGGAGATTAGCAGCCTACAGCCGGAGAGAGACAATGAGAGCGGTTATGGTTATTCGGGGTTTTAGCTAAAAGAAATGTAATTTTAAGTAGCTAGCCAGGGGAAAACTAGAAACGTTGAGATAGATGAGAGTGAAAAAGTAACTTTTTATTTAGCTATTTGTTTATATATATATATATATATATATATATATATATATATATATATATGAAATTAATTCAGCTTTTCATGCTAGATAGCTTGAGCTTTTAGATTCTCTTCTCAATAGTGTTGCAAATGTATACCACTATTAACATTAAAAACATAATGTGAATTACGTAATTTTTTATTTATTTAATAACAGTAAATGAAAAAAAAATGTAATTTTTGTCATCTTTAATAAAAGTAAATGTAATTTTTGTCATCTTTAATAAAAGTAAATGTTAATAGTGATATACATTTGTCATGTTTAATAAAACATAGTGATAACAGTAATTTAACGTTTTGTCTCTGTCATGTTTCATCACATATATCATAAAACATAATGTGAATTACGTAATTTTTTATTTATTTAATAAAAGTAATTGCAAAAATACTAATAATAATTTTTATAAATACAATAATAAATTCTAGGGTTAATCACAGTCAGGCCCCCTGTAGTATAGATGGTCTGTAACTTAACATTTTTAAAATTTGAAACTCTCAAAAAACTCTATGGGCAACCTAACGGAGTTAACACGGCGTTAGGGAGCAGGTCACATGATTTGCACGTGTCGTAAAAAAGACCAAATCGCTCTCAACCCAACCGAAGTGTGAGAAGAAAGAGGAGGAGGAGGCGGGATCTGCGGTCGTGGACGGGATGATGGGGGCGGTGGAGGAAATCATGTCAATCTGCGATTACAGGAACCCGTACAGGAAGCAGCTGTGCAGTTTGGTGAGGAGGATCAAGCTGCTGGCCCTTATGCTGGAGAAGATCAAGGATGCTAGGGTTCCGATATACCGCGAGGCGGCGAGGACCCTCGCCCCTCACTCGGCCAAGGAGCTGCTGCGATTTGGTTGCGACGGTAGCAAGTATGCTTGGTATGTTGAAAATTTAAGCTTTTGATTCTATTTTTCTTTGTTGACTTAATTAAGGATAATTATAGCAAGAGATCAATTGATTGTGCGGGGTGAAATTAGGGTTAAGACTGCTAGTTGATCTCCATTGTGTTGGGGATTTGTTAATTCTATCAAAAGTTTTGTTATTTTAAAGAGAAAATGCTTTTTTTTTTCCACTGTAATGATGTGTGATAATTTGATTTATTTCTCTCTGCATAATTTTATGTAGATGTTAAGATGAGATTGAATTGATATGATACCTTCCTAATATTTATTTAGTTGAAAATATTTTTTTTTCCACTGTAATGGTGTGTGATAATCGGATTCACTTCTCTCTGCATAATATTGTATAGATGTTGAGATGGGATTGAATTGATATGATATTTTCCTAACATTTATTTAGTTGTGCAATTTTTTTCTTTTAATAGATTCAATTGGGTTCTATGATGTGAGACAATGAGAAAAGGGACAAGGAGATGTGTAGAGACAATTTTTTGGTGAATAGGTTACTGAATTATAGAGTAGATTAGTCATATATCGTGTATATTAGCAAATAGTTTATTCTATGTGAAATCTTAAATAATTGATTTGTATGCAACTTAAAAAGATTTATAAGCTATTTATTTGTAGAATCAAAGCTAGTTGGATTAATATTATGTTAAATATTAAATAGTAGCTATCTATTTATTTTGTAGTTTTTTTGTATTCACCTGGTCAGTGAGCAGTGTGATTGGAGATAATGCGGGGGGATGGCAGATCTTATTAACTAATGACAAAAGAGAGGTAATGAATTAAGTTTTTTATATGTTGATTTTATTGTTTTATTTTTCTAACATTATGATTTTCATGCAAGTTGTCAGATTAACAAATTTGGAGCCTGCTTGCTGCTGCTGCTTGCTTGTTGCTACCTTCTTGTTGCTGCTTATTGCTGCACCACAAGAATAAACCCAACAATTTTAAACAAAAACGGATCGGAGAAATTTTTTTTTCTTTAATGGTTCCTCATAATATTCTCCTCAATTATGAAATCCTCGACACTTGTTTGTTATAAAGTATTGTTGAACCATTGAAACTATGTATTATCAGTTTATGATGTCTTATGTTTAATTGTATTGCTGAAGTTTAAAAAAGAGGTTGAACTATCAATTTCAAAACAATGCTGCATTGTATTAAGTACTAAAATTTAATATTATGGACATTGGTGTGGATATATAGTGCATGTGCATATGCACATTCTACTGCATGTTGGTTCATATACATGCCTGTATTGTAAACTGCAGCCCTCGTTTTGTTGTCAGGGCATGGGAATTATTCTGCATGTATTATCTTCTTTTCAGATGATAACATGAAATTTGGATTTGTCTCACAATTATTCTTGTTCAGTTACTGTAAAACAGTTTTGGAAGATTACATAATCGATTTAGGGTGCTAATATTTGGTTATTGTTCTTCGATATATCACTTCACTGCCTCCTAATCTGCTTGCTGCTGCTTCTGCCTGCTTGCTACTGCATAGCAAGTAAGAGCAACAGCTGTGCTTGCTGCTGCAGCTGCTGCACACCAAGCACAACAGTTGCAGTTGTTGTTGCTGTGCTTGCTGTTGCAGCTACTGCACACCAAGCATAGCTGCAACATCAAGTTGTGATGAGGAAGAAGAAGAGAAACTCGACATCAAGCACATCTACAACCTTATTTCTTACTTAGTGTTATGAAGTTAAAAGTAGAGAGAAAGAGGGAGAAGGAGAGAAAGAGAGATAGAGAGGGGGGACGGGATGAAGAGAGGGAGTGAGGGTGCGAGTGATTGAGAGAGAGAGAGAGAGCTTGCAGAAAGGAGAGAGGGAGTGGTGAAGTGAAGAGTGTGCTCACTTAGTGAAGTAGAGGAGTGCTGACTTAAGGAGAGGGGTGAGGGTAAAATATGAATTAGAGAAAAGGAGTGCGGTTTAGTTTAAAAGGGGGTGATAATAACTGACTGCTCACTAATAGGAATAACGGTTCATGGGATTTTTTTGGAGTTTCAAAATTCAGGGTATTAAGTTACAGACCCTCATACTACAGGGGGTCTGACTGTGATTAACCTAAATTCTAAAATAGTATAAAAACTTTTAACACATAGAATATTCTATGTTTCTGACCAATTTTATAATAATTTTAATATTTTATCTTTATAAATTTATTAAGTTCTTAACCATTATTTTAGTTATCACAAATAAAAAGACAAGATTTAAAATTTATTTATTTCAGTTTTTCTCATCACCAAAATTATAATTGATATTTTCCAATGCTCAATTTATATTATTTTATTCTCATTTTCAGTTTAACCGAGAGTTCAATAAAAATACTGAGAGAAGAGATTCTAAGGAGTTACTTCTCCTTTATTATTTATCCTAACATTTTACTTCTCTCTCTCTCTCTATATATATATATCAATCAATCAGCTTTAGAATAGTTCGTACTAACTTTTGGTAAAGAAACAAGGAGTTAAACAAGGATGAGCAGAAGATAATATGTTAGGCAACTCACAAAATAATTGTTTATCTTCTGCTGGCATCCTCTAGTTGACTCAAAAATGTAAGATGAGGGTTACAAATATTATCACAATCATCCAAAGATTTTGATTCTTTCTAAGTAAAAATTAATTCTAAGAAGCTAGGAAAACTAAACTAAAATGGTTGTGATAAATGAAACCTAGAGAGTAACTTTGTTTTAGCTCTTTATCTTGTTTTGTTTATAGATTGGATTGGATATAATGTGAAATTTGTCCATATATCCTCAATTATGAGGTCTAGGTTGAAAGAGAGAGATCCTCAATGAAATTTGTTCACTGAGTTAGTTGGAGTTCAGATTTTTTTTGTTTTTCCTTTTTTCGGTGTAAAATATGTGCTAGTGGGAATCATGGAGTATGATGTGTGGAAAAGATCTTAATTATTCATCAAATTAATGGACTATTGAAATTGTGTGTATGAGGGTCTTACACACTCTGCACTTTGAAAAGGATCCTAATCCTTCAAAGACGATGGGCACACTCCCCTATTTATAGCTTGTAAGTTCATTTTCATGGCATCTTTTTCCGAGAGATGTCAAGTTACCATCTCCTCACAATTCTTCATCTCCCTCATGGAAAGTTTTCAAGTTTTTGTAAACTTTCCACATCCAAGAAATGGGTGGCATTCAGCGATATACCAAGTCTAAGATACAATAAAATAATATAACTCTACTGTCACATTACTGCATACATATAAAATCAATGAATCATTAATATGAAAGAAGGGAAAGAATTTATTTACAAAAGCCCAAAATTCCACGATTTAGTAATAAGATCCAAAGATATAAAGAATTTATTACACCTCTAATAAAAAAGCCTGAACAGCGGAACAAAGTGAGATAATAATTACGAGTACCAAAGACCCATCTTCTCCTCCCAATGAGAGATTGCTTACTGAGCTCCTTCTTCTTCTTTTGATATATGCAATAGGTCCTCCTCTGTTACATGCAAAGTAATATTTTTATGGACGTGTCAAATCAGAATCTTTAGAATGACCAAATAAATACTGTAAACCAAAAAAAGAAGAGAATACAAGTACGCTATGCATGTATGATAGTAAACAAAAATGAATGAATAGTTTATCCACTTAAGTATGGTACATATGAGCATGTCATAAATGAAAACATCAGTCTGGTCTCACATGAATAATATATAAAATAAAATTAAGAAAATATTTATTATTTTATTGCGCCAATCATAGACCAAGACCTAACTCACTCTAAAGTTCGTCATCTTTCAGTCAACAAGTATTCTATTAGTTTAGATACCTTAAATAATTTATCTTTAGGAAGTATTATTAACAACTAAGCATAATTTATTTCTAAACATTGTAAAATTAAAAGAAAGGCAATTACCACGTAAACTTAAATAATTTAAAATAAAGAGGATTTTACGGAATCAATTATAGAACGGGAAAATATTAGAGAAAAACAACTTGTCTCGATTGAATAGCAAAGTTCTCGAAACGAAATTGAGAAGATCTCTACACAAAATATAACCAAGAATGGGAATCTCCTCTTTCTTCTCTCTTTTCCTTTTTATACTCTCTTCTTATCTCTTTCATTTTCTTTTTTATTTTTATTTTGATGTGATGATAAATAGAGTAGGAGGAGATAGGTTTGTTGAGTAATCATGTAGGATAGAGTTTGTTGAGTAAGTTGAGAAAGTTGGGAAAATTTTGAAATTTAAACTCAATCCATTTATCATTATGGTTAAATTAAGTTTAGATAATAAGATGTTTATAAAAGTAGTTATTATCTCTAATCTAGATAAAGCTTCATGTATTAAAGCAGCTTAAATAAAATAAATAAATAAAATAATAGGTATTGATGGGGCTGGGATATTAAAGCTTTCTCATAGGGTCTGCTGGGTTACCTCCTCCTTTTATTTAGTCTTGTATAAAATGCTCAATGTGCAATGTTATATGTTATCGTTTTGGCTAATGCTTAACCAGCCAAATATAAATATGTTATTATATTATTTATTGAAATTATTATTTTAGAAGATATATTGTGATCGAGGTCCGAGTCCAATCCAAACAAACTCAGCCAACCTGCAACCCAATAAGGAGCTATAGATGTCAAAGTCGAAATTTTTGTTGCAAGCAGACAGGTCTTTATCCATGGTTTAATTTTGGAAACAAGTGTTAGAATTAGCAGTAATAAGTCCCAAATTGAAGGGACTTTAATGCTCATGATTGTCAATCCAGCACAACCCAGTCCATGCTATCTATGCACGAGACCGAACTCAACCCAGGAGCAAAACAATGCCTGTGCCGTCTGTCCGTCCGTCGCGCTATTTAATTTTGTTCCCACAAACAAGTGAAGCGAATCTATAATAGTAAATCTCGCTCCAATCTCCATCCGTTCCTTCTCTCTCCTCTCCGCTCCTCTTTCTCTCTCCTCTGATTGCATCACGGAGGAGGCACATTTATTCGTTCATTCGCTCATCTACTCAAATCCGATTTGCTTCCAATAGAGTTGCAGAGAGAGAGAATAATATAATAATAATAAAAAATGCTTATAGATTTCAAATAATAATAATAATCAGAGGAGGATGAAGGGCAACTCATCGACTACGGCTCCTCCGCTGAAGCGGCGGTGGAAGGTTCAGGCCGTCACTGTCCTCGCCCTCGTCTTCTTCTCTCTGCTCGTCCCCCTCGCCTTCCTCCTCGGCCTCCACAACCGTTTCCCTTCTGGTTCGTATTCGCACTCTCCCCATTTAGATCTGATCCCGCCCCGCATTGTTGCCATCAGATCTGCTCATATCTCATCTCATCTCTCTCTCTCTCTCTCTCTCTCTCTTTCTCTCCCTCTCTCTCTTTTTTTTCCCTTCTCTTTTTAATTCTCTAATGCAGGCTACTTCAACGACGATCGCTCCCTAACGGTGAGATTCTCTCTTTTTTCTTCGTTGCTATTATTATTATTAATGAAGAGTGAGATGAGATGCGTCTGGTGGTTGGCGAACTGATTTGACTGTGACTGTACGTTAAAGGAATCAATCTTTGCTGGATTTGAGCGTGCTGCTGGTGGTGGTGGTGGTGCTGATGAGGAACTGTCGGAGGTTATTTTTTCTCCTTGGCTATTCCTGTTGTTTATATATATATATATATATATATATATATATATATATATATATATATATATATATATGGGGATTGGGATTGGATTGGGGAATCAACCGCTTTCTTATGACATATTGACTGATGATCGAGATTGAAAATTGTTGTGCTTTTTTTCAGTATGGATGTATGCTGAAAGTAGTGGGATTGGATTGGTTGTTCTTTCATATGCAGGCTGGCCTACATTTTAAGATTGATAATTCCAGATAAACAACGTCATGACTTTTTTAGTTTTAGGCTCCGTTGGATGCATAATTATAAAATCGCAGTATTCTATTTTGTGAGTTGCAATTTCGTAAAATAATTACTTTTTTTTTTTAAAATTTTGTGATACTGTATTGTTTGGATAGACTCTGAAAAATTATAAAATATTTTTAAATTTTGGCAAACTATCGATTTCAAATATTTTGTGTGATATAATGAGTATAGATCATCTTTCATGATATGTTATAATAGAAAAGAGGAGAGAGAGTGTGTGTGTGAGTGGAGCTGGAAAAACAATAGAAAGAAAAGGATACTTGAGAAAATGGAAGCAAAAAATCGCGATATTAAAATTTCTATTCGGAATAGAAATTCTAATATCATGATTTGCTAGTAAAATCAAGATATTTCAATTATAAGCTTTACTTTCCAAACAACATTTTTGAACCTTAATGTTTAAAATATTAGAGTCTCGAGGTTTAAAATGTTGTCTAAGTTACGAGAGCGAGGGTAAATGCCAAGTTGGAGCTATAGATGCAAATATTATAATCTTGAAATTTTAGATTAAGTAGGTTCAAAATAGAGTAAGTAGAGTGCAAATTTGGTAAATAAAAGACCCGATACTATAGTGTTGTGATAGCTGAGCAAAAGATACAAATAAATAGTCAGTTTCGGTACTTAGATACTATTATTCTAAATGATGCAGAGATCGATAGTGATGCCAACCATAAGATCAAAGTTAACTAGTTAAATAAGAGGAGAGCAACAGCAGTTCTATACGACTATAACATTCTGTTAAGCCTGAAGAATTTTTTTTTGGATTGTTATTAGCTTTGTTATAGGCACACAGTGTACTGGGTTATAAAGAGATGTCATTCAGAAAAGATAAGTATAGTAAAAATGCACATACTTCATTAGATGTACGGTAGCATTAAGAGAGATAATGTGAGAAATGATGATATTCTTGTTAAAGTAGGCGTAGCCCCCATAGAATAGAAGATGCGTGAATATCATCTATGATATTTGGTCATGTACAACGTAGACTTACAGATACACCAATTTGACCAGTGGAGTTTATCAACATAAAACAAGTTAAAAGAGCGAAAGGACGAATGAAAAAAACACAGATGCTAAAGGCTTAAATGAAGACATGTTGTTCGATAAGAATGACTGGAAAAGGATCATCCATTTGATGGATCTAGCTTGATTCTCTTTGAACCCCAAGCACTTGAGATAAAAGCCTTAATTGTTATTATTGTGTACGGTTTAAAATATCATAAATATATTGACATTTGTGGTCATCTGAATGGGGCCTTAGTGTAGAGTTGACCTGAGTTCTGTTGTTCAGGAAAGAGATCTATATATTGTACAAGAATTTTTGGTGATTTAGTGGACTAGTTAGACTAGGTGGAGTCTTGATTGCTGAAACTTTAAAAAATATTACATTTATGCAAGCACTAACGGCTGCCAATATGCTATTGATCATGAAGGACTAAAAACAAGTTTTATTATGTAACAAATTGCCTCATTATGTTGAAAAGTTTTCTATTTGATCATACAAATTTTTGTGAAGGTGAAGTAATGCAATATCTTTCGCTTAGTTGGGTTTAGTACTACATGCGTTCCTTACATCCATAGACAAGTTCTAATGGCCCTCTAGGAGGGGCTTGCATCTGTGAGTAAGATTCTGACTTAATTGAGAAAGATTATGGATAGACTCTTGTAAGATTTTCTCTTCAACTGAAAGACTTGTATATCATTTTCTAGAAGGCTGGCACTATAACGAATAAAAAAACGTTGCTATTATTCAGTGTTTCTTCTACTTGATGTAGTAGTATGCGATTTGTACTTGTACTTCATCTCTTGATCTGCACTTGGTCATGCCAAGATATTGAAAATTAGTTGAATATAGTTGCCCTTCTCTTCTTCTTTTATGCATATTTTCCTTTCTGTTGCAAGGAGGGACTATTTCACTTTTGTTCTTATGTTCCCTATTAACGATCCCTTGGTTCATCAAAATGCCAATAATTGTTGCCTTTTTGTAGGAAAGACGCTTAGGCCTTTTGCATGAGCAAATGGATCTTGAATGAAAACAATTATCAATTGCTTTTATATTAAGTGGGAGTTCGAGACAAGAAAACCCTTCGTAGATTCCTTAATTTGGTTATCCTTGTGATTTCGAGAACCATATTACCCAGTCAACAGCTTTATTTGCAAGTCTATTTCTGTTCTAGAGATGCCATTTGTCTGCCTTGCGCCTTGACTTAACATGAGACACATGCTTGTTTATGAGTTATAAACCTGGAGAAACAAATATGCATGCACAGATAATAAATAGAGTTCGCTTATGCAAATGCCCATACTAGGTTTAACTATATATGATAAGCTCCATTTGGAATACCTGCTCCACCTTAATATAGACTCGTGAGTCTAGATGCAGCCATGAGAATGCAAAATACTAGGTTTAAACCTTCTCATGTTACTGTGAACAATAACAGATGCGGTGGATAGAGAAAGCAATATCTAAGATTGTGTTAATTAGCCTGGTTCTTAGTGTTATATTATCTAGATGCCTGCCTAGTGGTGAAAAATAACATTGATAGGCAGGCATTTTACCATGTCCTAGATATTGTCGTATTGTGCTAGGCTGATATCATTATCATATGTAATGTAGTACCAAACCTAGTATACTAGCCTCCTCCAGACTTGTTGATTACAACCGCCACAAACCTAGGAAGTGTAGACACGGATATGGAACATGGTATTTGTGAAAAAATAAGAACACCAACACGGCAAAGATACAGAAAAATATAAATATAAGCATATATTTTTCTATTATTAATATATTAATTGTACTAAAATATCCAAAATACAAGCATTGAAAATGTATGTATTTGTGTCTCTTCATTCTTTTATAACGAAAGAGTCTCACCATTAATCATGCATCTATCTCTCAGCCTTCCCCTCTATAGACAAAGAGTTAAAAAGAAAAAATAGTGGTGATAACAGGTTATGGATCAACATAGAGTGAAATAATCATTTCTTCAGATATAGGGACCAAACAAGATTTATATCCACAAGAAAGCATTAAAATATAACTTTATAAAGATATTTAGATATATATAGATTTACTAATTTAACAATGTTTATTTTTGATATTCTCAGACAATTTAACTTTTCTCCATATATAATTTATAAGAAGTAGGGACACAGTAATGATATAATAATTTTCTGTTTATTTTATTGGACACGCTGCGTGGAATATCTAGCATAGTTTTTGGCTTGTCTGTAGCATGTTTGTATCAGACACGTGTCTGACACGGACACAACATCCCTAGCAACGTGTTTTTGCTTTTTAGCTCCGAACATCTTCACCCACTCCTTTCATGAGACTTCACTCACTCTAAGATAATCTTTGCAGGTAATTTTAAGTTCATGTAAATCTGAGCTAGTTTACTTTCCTTCCATCAAATTGACATACATAGTTTTAACATTCATGGACACTTCGAATATATTTACACCTCATGTTGTGTGCTTATAGCCTGGTTCTTAGAGATATTATTGAGATGCCTGTAAAGTGGTTCAATATCATTTGACAGGCATTTATCTTGTCCTAGATGTAATTAGCCCAATGTGTTGACCTGATGTTAGCTTCAAATGCAACCTAGTTCCAGATGTGGTATGAGCTATGAAGTCTCCTCCAGACTTGTTGACCTACTACAGTCAGTTCATATATCTACAGACACCTTGAGAATTAACAGTGATACTGGGATAAATCTATTTTCTGTGTTAATATATATACTTCATAGGCCATCATAAAACTGATATGTTCTTCCGATAGCATCGCCCTTGCTGAGTGTTGATAGCAGGGGGGAGGGCATGTGCACCTTCTAAGAAGCAGAGAGGGCATGTGCACTTGCTCATATTGGAAAAACTCCTTATGTTCCTTCTTTGACATTCCTTTTTAGCCTGCACTTTGTTTGTGTGCCCCTCCTTTCAGGTTTCACATAAGGTGAACTCACCTCTATTGGTTATTGGAAATCTACTTCCATCTCTTATATATCTCTACTGTTGCTATATTTCCTAACTAAATCCATCTAGAATCCCAACTATCTTACCTACACTAGTTTAAATATCTGGTTCAAATAAACTGTTACCTTAAGTACTTAATTAGCATACTAAAATATAATGATAAACATCCTTTCTCAGCCAGCATTTTAGTTACGATGGACAACAAGATTGTAGTAGTTGTAGCAATGAAGCCTAGTGTAGATTTACCTAAGCATTTTTTTTTTCGGGGGGGGGGGGGGGGGGGGGGGAGGGAATAACAATTGTTAATGGAGGAGACAAAAATGGACTTATATAATTGACCAAAATATATTTATTAAAGGTACTATCATTATTATTGTTATTGGTGTTCATTACATATTAGCCATCCATTAGTAGCTCTCATGTGTACACCACATGAGATTGTAGTAGTTGTAGCAATGAAGCCTAGTGTAGATTTACCTAAGCATTTTTTTTTTTTTTTTGGGGGGGGGGGGGAATAACAATTGTTAATGGAGGAGACAAAAATGGACTTATATAATTGACCAAACATATTTATTAAAGGTACTATCATTATTATTGTTATTGGTGTTCATTACATATTAGCCATCCATTAGTAGCTCTCATGTGTACACCATTCAGTGTCATAAAATTTTTTAATTACTATATTTATGTATTAGCTTGTTACACGTGCCTTATAAAAAAGTTGCATAGAGCATGCTTAGCATCAAATTTTTTTTTTTTAAAAAAATTGTACGTGTGCATCATATAAATGTAGTATTCAAATAAATGAATGTTAATTTGATTTTTTAAGATTTAAATGTAGAAGATGATAGATGAGAGGGTATAGCATTAGTCTTATTAAAATTAATGCAAATTTTAGTTCACTAAAATCCTTAAGTGGAAAAGATCATTTTCAGAAAATTAAACTGCCTCAATAATTTTAATTTACTAAAGTGAAAAATATAGTTTCCAGAAATATTCAACTGCCTCAGTAGGTCCATGGGTTAGTCTCTCATGTTCATAAAGTAATCACAGTGCAAATTTATTGTTCATGATAATATACTTATTCAAGGGTTTATGCAGGTCTTCACTTAGAAAGGGATTGCTACAAAATTTACATGAGTTTTTAGTTTTAATGGGCAATTCACATCAGAAGCACATATCCAAATTCTTAATTCATAAAGGCTGTTGAAGAACCCTTCCACTGCACCAAAACTCCGAAGTTGTGGTGAGAGTTGAGGGAAATTATTTTGTATTTTAACATGCCCCTGCAGGTTGAAGGTTTATTTTTGGGCAGAAACTTGGACTTTACGCAGCGGTATAATTTTTTTTAAATTCGCAATTAAATGTGCGTCCAACAGGAATTGAACCTGGATCGCTCTGATACCATGTTAAAAAATAAAGAGAACTAAAACTCAATCTCTATATTCATAAGTTAGAGAATTACATATATTTATAAACCTCTCAACTCCACATAAACCACTCAATAGACTATATGGTACTAAATTCAAACTAAATCCAAATATAAAATACTATTCTAATGTAACACTCCCCCTCAAGTTGGGATATAAATATCAATCATACCCAACTTGTTACATACATTATAAAACACAGTTGGTGATGCAGTTTTAGTTAGAATATCGGCCAATTGCTCCGACGAATGAGTAAACGGAGTACATATTATTTTTTTCACTAAATTATCTCGAACCAGATGACAATCTATCTCTATATGCGAAACACTGGATTTTGAGCAATATAGATGGCTGACTGATTATCACAGTACATAGGCATATGATCTTTTGAATTGAATCCAAATTCAGTCAGCAAATTCTTTAACTATAACAATTCGCACGTAGTATGTGTCATGGTCCGATATTCTGCCTCAACTGAAGATTTAGACATTATATCATGTTTCTTACTCCTCCATGTGACTTGATTATCTCCAATAAATGTAAAATATCCAGTAGTCGACTTTCTATCTTATTTATCTCCTGCATATCCAGCATCTGAAATGACAGAGATTTTAACATGTCCATATTTTTTTATAAAATAATCCTTTTCTAAGAGAGTTCTTAATATATGTCAAAACTCTCAGAACAGATTTTCAGTGTATGTCCCTTGATTTATGCATGAACTGACTCAGCAGCCCAACAACAAAAGAAATGTCAAGTCTAGTGAATGTGAGATAGATAAGTTTGGCAACCATTCTTCTATACTGCTGGACATTCTCATACAAAACATTGTCTTTACTCTACACATCTAAATCTGACTCCATTAGAGTATTAGCAGGTTTATAACCAAGGCGACCGGTCTCTTCCAAGAAATCTAACGCGTACTTTTTTTAGATAGAAGTAACCCATATTTATGATAAGTTATCTCAATTCCAAGAAAATATCTTGGATTTCCCATATCTTTAGTTACAAAATATTGCCTAAAATAATTTTTTGTCTCAGTCAGACTTATTGTATCGCTCCCAGTTAGTAAAATATCATATACATACATAGCAAGAAGTACAATACCAAAATGAGTATGCCGGACAAAAACAGAATGATCATAGTGGCAACGCTGAAATCCAATACCAGCAATTACAGTGGAAAATTTCTCAAATCAGGCTCGAGAACTCTGTTTAAGACCATAAATTGCTTTTTTTGAGTTTGCAGACTACATTCTCCATCTGAACAACATGCCCTAGAGGTTATTCCATATACACCTCTTCTTATAGATCACCATATAAGAAAATATTTTTAACATCCAATTGAAATAATGGCGAATCAAAATTCACAGCAAGAGAGAAGATTGCGAATAGAGTTCAGACGTGCTATAGGAATAAAGTCTTAAAGTAATCAATACCATAAGTTTGGGAAAAACTTTTCGCAGCAAGACATGTTTTATAGCAATCAATGGAGCCGTCTGACTTATATTTGACAGAATAAACCTAGCGACAACCAACAATACAGGTATTAGGTGGAGACGGAACTAAATCTCAGGTTCTACGAAAGAAAAGGGTTTGCATTTTTTCATCCATAGCCAAATACCAGGCAGAGACTAATACTGCTTCCTGAAATAACCTGGGTATAGAGACTGAAAAAAGAAAAAGGGCAAACTGGCGGAATATTGGATTAAGATGATTATAGGAAACAAATTGAGAAATAAGATGAGCAGTAGTAGAGCACTTACCTTTCTGAAGAGTAATGGAAAGATCTGAGAGGAGGCACTTTTTGACGACGAGAAAAAACCAATAGTCGTTTCTTGTGAGTCACATTTTCATCCCCTTTATGAGGCATCGATATTTGTTCAATCTCAGTAGTAAAGACATGTAGGGTAAAGAAAGAGAAGTATCTAATTGGCATTTTGATGTAGAAGTGAAGTAGGAAACATACTAAAAAAAGTAACATCAGCAGAGACAAAATACTTTTTAGATATTGAATCATAACACCTATATCCTTTTTTGTGTCCTAGAGTATCTAACAAATACACACTTGATCGCATGAGGAGATAACTTGTCCAAAGCAGGAGACAAATTTTGAACAAAACACGTACAACCAAATACTCGGGGTGTAAGAGGAAACATGTGTGTATTAGGATAAAGACAGGAAAAAGGGGTTTTACCATGCAAGACAGATGATGACATCCTATTTATTAAATGACAAGTACACAAAACAGTATCAGACCATAGATATCTGGAAATATGCATGTGAATCATTAATGTCCGAGCAATATCAAGAATATATCAATGCTTTTTTTCAGCAACACCAGTATGAAAACAAGAAATTTGATGAATAATTTCATTATTAGCACAAAATAAGAAAACATCAGTTTTCATATATTCCATAGCATTATCAGTGCGCAAAATATGAATAGATGTAGATTATTTTTTTATTTCTTTATAAAATAGTTCAATTATACTAGGGATAACAGACTTTTCGCTTAGCAAATACATCCATGTCATACGAAAAAAATCATCCACAAATATAAGAAAATACCTAAAGCCCTTAAAAGAGGAAAAACGATATGGACTCCAAATATCAGAATGGACTAACTCAAATGGAAATCTACTACGTGAATTGATTCGACTTGGATATGAGACGCCATGATATTTAACCAGTTGACAAGACACAATGTAAAGTAGATATGCCAGCCGCAGTGGGTACAACTAGACGAAAATTTTGGAGAGAAGGATGTCTAAAACGTTAATGCTATTGTAAAAGGGAATCAGAGAAAGCAGCAAACCCTATAAGTCATGTCTCATTGAGATAGTACATCTCCCTTTACTCACGCCCCGTACCAATTCTCATCCCAGTTTGGAGGTCCTGAAAAACACAGTAAGTAGGAAAGAATATTACAGAACAATTGTTAGTTTTGATGATTTGGCTAATAGACAACAAACTAATAGGAAAATTGAGAATAAACAAAACGTTATTTAGAGTAAATGAATTGCTAGCGTGAACTTTTCCATCACCAATAATTAAAGAAGATGAGCTATCAGCAACATGGACAGAGAGATTTATATGAAAAATGTAGGGAGGCAAACTTGTTTCTAATACCTGTCATATGAGAGGAAGCTCCAAAGTTTATAACCCATGGTTAGTTAGAAGAAGTAATGTTAGTATCAGTACTTAACAAGGATGCATGAGTAGTGTGTGGACTGATCACAGTGGATTGAAGACGGAAAAGTCTGTCAAGTTCACTTTGTGAAATTTGAATTATCGTAGAAGATGCCGAAGTACTAGCATAATTCATTGTTGATGCAGTATCTTTTATTGGAGGCAAAAGAGTAGCAGTTTGTGCCCATTCTGGCTTTCCATACTTCTTCCAATAGTATGCAGATATATGATTTTTTCCTGCCACAGTAATTACATTCACGGAATTCTCGTCCACCACTGGAGTTTCGATCACCATTGCCACCACGACCACGGCCTCCCCATGTTACGACCACGACTGCGACCACGACTACGGCCACGACCTCATCCCCGACTAGAAAATATGACAGAATGGTCATTGGAGACAAGAGTTTGAGGTGCTGATATAGTAGAACCAATATAAATATGAAGGATTCGGGAATACGTCGCCATCAGGGATGGAATACTATTACCAGCAAGAATTTGATCCCTCACCTGGGTCAATAAAGAGAAATCCAATCCAAAATTTTTTTTTGTAACATTTAGATCCTGACGATATTATCTCAAGGTCTTAAAATCTGTAACCAGTGGCTGGTGAACTTCAAGCTCATTCAATATGCCTCGGAGAGTAGAATAGTACTCGGATACAGATATTTTATTTTATTTGAAAGTAAACAAGCGCTACTATAGTTAAAAATCTTGTGATATATTTTTCTCATTGCCATATACTTCTTTAAGGGTGTCCCGTATCTTTTTTGCAGTTTTCAAGAATATAACACCATAACTTACTTTTTATTTCATACTATTAAGAAATCATGTAATCACGCAACAGTCATTAATAAGCCAATTATAATATAGAGGATTGTGTGTATCTGGTGGATCATCCAGTAAATACGTAATTTTTCTTTGAGCACCGACAAATACTTTGAATGACTGAGCGCATAACATATAATTATTGACATTCAACTTAAAATAGTAGCAGTAAGATTTTTTGGATATAAATTCTTAGTTATGATAGTAATTGTAGCACTAGTAGTAGATGAATCACCTGAAATTGATGATACCATAAAAAGAAGATGGAGAATACAAAGTATAGTGAAGTGCTTTGAGTAATGGCAGCAATAGACCTGTCGCAATTTTTAAGCAAAAAAATTTCGGACAAATATATTTGCTGACTGTCCAAGGCAAATCTCTCTGCTGCTGCTGTTCTACTGCTGTGCCTCTACTACTAGGGGTTTTGAAGGGAGCCACCACAAGTAAGCTAGGTTTTTTTTTTTTGAGTGGATGGTTGAGATTGATAGGTAATCGAATCGCATGGTTAAGATTTTTTTCTCAAACTTACTCTGATACTATGTTAAAGAACCCTTCCACTGTACCAAAACTCCGAAATTGTGGTGAGAGTTGAGCGAAATTATTTTGTATTTTAATAAAGGCTTTTTTGAATTGCCAGTTCACATGTGATTTAAGGGTTTTATGCAGATTCTTGATTTATAAATGTCTTGGATGCAAATCTGCAGGGAGGTTTCCACCCAGTTTTCAATGGGGCCCACTGGATGTTGGCATCCAACATATGCCTTTAGCATTATTATAGTATTGATTTTAAGCATATCATATTCGAGTTGAATGTTATGAATTCATAAAAGTAAGATTCTCTTTGTTTCAAGCCTTTTGATGTTCTTTTCTTGTCTCCTATAAAAATACAAAAGTGACTAATGGCCATCTAATAATTCTTCTTGTCGAAGCACGTTATTTTTACTATAGCTAAGATGCTAGGTGTGATTATTTTTTAATATTTTTTTGGAGCTATTTAGATAATTTATACAAATATACAATTCATCACTCTTTGTCTCTAGGCTATATAATCCATCTTTTTGGTCCCTTAATATCTCCTGTTATGTATCTCAAGCTTCTCTTATTGGCTTCGAAGTCGGGACATGGACGAGAAGCTGCTCTCTCTCCAACAGCAAAATTTATTCTATTTTATTCTTCATGCAGTCTCTCTGATGTTTTCCAGTCTCTTCTATCACTTATTTGCTAGTTTGAGTCTGTTTCACGCATGTCCATTGAGTAGGTATTCACATCCTCCTCACACGCCACCCCCACCCACCAACATTAGATCAATTTTCTGGTGCCCCTCGTTGGAGGAAGTGTTAGTTGCTTCTATGCATGTCTATGCAAATATAATGCCTAACAATTGGGATTCTAGAGGCCAAACCGATATATGCTAGGGACCCTAGTTGTCTGTATGGATTTCACCTTTTTGCAATGTGGTACTTCTCTCTGTGATGTTGGCTTTCCTATGACATTAACTCCAATAGTATTTATAATGTCCAAGCAAGGGTACCCCAAGAGGTCCAAGATCCTAGTTTCTATTGCCCAAATATGCCTCACAACAGAGTTTTATAGGTTACCTTCTTGATATGTATGTCACTTGCCCCAAAACCCATGACTCATCCATGTCAGACATTTGTTTACCCCAAAAGCTATATATAAAGAGAATGTTGTGCTCCTTTTGGCAGTTGTAATTATTTTGTAAACTATTTTACTAAAGCTAGGCTATTTTGCATATTAATAGCAATAAATATGAATAATTATACCAATTAAATATACACATATTAAACTGCAGTATACATATATATAGTTGTTGGCTCATGTTTGGATTTTTGATGTGTCCGCCTCTATGTGCGCTCATTTCTTTATCTACTAATCATATGATCTATGTTTTCGTTCCACACAAATACTAGATGTTTATTTGAGTTCATTGCAATTATTATGTTTGCCAAATGCCTTCCAAGCACACAATCTATGTCGTACCAATTTCTTTCAGTGTGTTGACACTTCTTTTTCTCTCTTCAGATTTTTCCTTTGGATAGAATATCAATAGCATATTGAAGCATAGTGTAGTATTGGCATGTATAATACTAGATGACACTTCCTTAGAATTCATTTTTCATTGTGTTTTCTACTTGTAGCTACTCACATATTTAAAATAGAAAGCGATATTAAGTGTCTAAATCCATATTTTGATGCATTCTGCAATAACATATCTATTTATCTTGGGTCAAGTGTGTTTATGGCTTTAGTTCGAAGCCCGAATGTTATTTCCAATTGCTATTCATTTAGAAGTAATTTCTCCATAAAAGGTTAGCTTTTAAAGCAATCTGCTTTCCCTTGCACTCTATTTTTGAACAGGTAGCTAATCTTGGCAAATTTGTTGTGAATTTATTCTTATTATGCACCGAAATGTTGTCGTTCTTCTCAAATTGAATAATAAACTTGAGACATATTGGTGTTTATATCCTCAGTGGCTATTCTGTAGTTTTGGTGAAAGTTGAAAGTAGTTTCATGAGGTTCTATATGAAATTTGCTTTTGCTTAGGCTTTGATTGTTAACTTAGGGGGTCTTTGGTTGCTCGCATAAGTGTGTAAAGTGGTTGCAATTGCAACCACTTTTGGTGCATGTGGAGTTTCCGCTGTTTGATTGTGACTGTAGTTGCAAAATTTTGTAATCGCAATTGCAACCACTTACACACTTGTAGTAATTGTAATTGCGGATAAAACCTGTATAAGATACTTTTCAAATTCCGTTTGCAAACAGTGATTATATTATTGATAAATGGGGTATTTCTCAGTCCTTTTTAAAAAAAATTAATATTTAAAAATTTTTGTAACTCTATTTACTACTTGCAACTTGCAAGCCAAGCATAGTAATACAAGTTGTAGCAACTTCTATTATTGCAAGCTCAATTTCAGTAATTTAAGTGTCAATTTGCAATATCACTTGCAAGCAACCAAACAACCCCTCAGTGATGGTGCAAGTCTTTTTTATGTATGCGAAATTTCAGATTTCTATTTTTCATGTTATCCTTCTAGAGTCCCAATGCTTAAGGGAGTGAAATATTTCTTACCATTCTTCAGTTGATTGCAGAGTGATTGCTCATGTAACTGTATATTTATCTGTTGTCGTTTATGTATTGTGATTTTATTGTGCGCAGTCTTTTCTTAACATATGCACTATGAAGAAGATAGAAAAATGTAACCTCATTACCTTTCGCCTTAAATGGTTTGAGGGAAGTGAAGTTTGGGATGTTTCTGGAAATGACATGTTAATTACTTCATATACTGATTCGTTTTTCTTTTTTCTTTTATTTATATGCAATTGCTTACCTTTTAGGATATTGCTGAGAACAAGACCACGCAAGCAAATGGGAACTTGCAATCAGAAAGTGACAAAGAATTCACAAATTTTGGTACACAAACCATTATACAACAAAAGGATACTGCTTCAGAACTGCAGGATTCTGCCTCACACACTGAAGGTTTGGAACAGCATGTGCTTTATAGCTCTGAGTTTTATGATGCTTCATGGCATTATTTGTTGTATTTTTTTTTTTTCATACCAAAAGGTATTGATACAATTTTAAATTTTGTAGTTCCATCCGCTGTACTAACACCGGTCTTACTAAAGCCACTTCGTTCTCCAGATATTAGTGTAAGATGCAACTTCAATTTATTTCAAATGCCTTTCATTTATGTATTTAAGCCTGGGATTTGAACTTTCATGATCCTATTACCACTCTCTGGTTTTCTCGTCAACTAGATATTACAAATGACAATTTATGATGTAATTTGAGGAGATAAATACTTCACCAGGTTTTAGCTTAGGTCCTTCTATCATTTACTTTGCTGAACATATGTTGATCTTATGTTTATGGTTTTTGAGCTATTTGTGTTTAATTTTGTAGGATTTTTGGATTGACTAGCATCTTTTACTGATTTCAGAATGAGGATGTAGATGAACCCACAAATCCTGCTGCTAAAAAGTATTGCCAAATTGAGTTTGGTAGCTATTGCATTTGGTCTACAGAACACGAAGAAGTAATGAATGATTCCATGGTGAAGAAACTCAAAGATCAACTTTTTGTGGCTAGAGCTTACTATCCAAGCATCACAAAACTTCAAGGTCAAGAGCAGTTGGCACATGAACTGAAGCAAAACATTCAAGAATATGAACGCATGCTTAGTGAAGCAACTTCTGATGCTGATCTTCCACGACTGTAAGTGACAATCTAAGAAATCTATTTCCTTTTCTCTTAGTATTCCTTTTCTTTCTTTAGTTCTTTCACAAATAGTCATATTACGAAAACTCTAACCAAGCAAGTAAGGTGTCCTATCCATAAGCTGGATATGTTCTTTTATTTCAGACTTGATATATGATATCACGTTCAGAAAGAGGATCAGGTTAAACTATGGTACCACAAGTAGCATTCCCTTGTGCTGAGAGAACTGGACAGCTCAAAGAGTACCAATCAAACTTCAGTTCCTAGTAGTTAGAATCTTTTCCATTTTGTAAAACATGAAGTAGGCAGAAACACCCTATAAAGGTTTCACAAAACTGATTATGATCCATGCTTGTTCCTTTATTTAATACCCCCTCTTTCCTGTTTGTTTGATGCTTATTAATGTAATTTGCTTTGACTGTTGTATTCTAGAAGTTTAGCAAAGGACGACCTTTAGCATAGGGGTCTCTAAGTTATATTTATTTCCTGTTCATCTTACGACTCATCTAAACCTTTTTCATTAGTGGGGCTGGTCATGTTAGTGCGTCCCTAAAGTGATAAAGCTCTGCTTAGACGGTATGTTATTATTGGGTGTCAACTTGACACCAACTCGCTATAATTTGTTGTCATAAGAAAACCTATGATGCACGGTCGCTTCACAATGAGTGTCATTCTCGTGTCTGACATGTATCAAACACCCACACTTGCTTGACATATATTGGATACACTTAAGCCCATGTTGCAATTTATGAACCAAAGATCTTACGCATCATAATTGTTTTTGTATTCAGAAAGTCTTAGAAACCGTGTGCTGGGTACAATGAGGCCGTATATCACTTGAGAGAACTAATAAAATATTTTTTAACATGAAAGGGTTACGAAGTTAAGAGACCCCACCTACCTTGTAAAGATAGGAGAGGCTTTACATGCTTATATTATGCAAGGTATTGGATTGAATTTTGAGATTCTTTTCTTTTTATATAATTACTAAATTAGAATCTATACTTTAAGTTATTAAGATTTTTAATTTCTTTGTTTTCTACTTCTAAAAAAAATGCCCTAACGATTCCAAGTTTTGCTATGATGGTTTTAAATATATGCTAATATAGATATGTATCACAAGTGTCGTATCACATTTCGAGGCATCGGAGAAGCCCTATAATATTGGTATTTGTATTGCCAATACCATTGATAATTTACCTATTTATCTGATATTAATAATACATGTCCAGTGTTGCCAAATTTCAGTAGTATAAACTATCCACCAATATCAATATTGTACCAATCGTAAGCACCTATGTAAAAAAGCATATAGTTTTGTTGCTGTATAACCATATTCTTGTCATGTTTTATTCATGTCTATACTTCATAGAAGGAAACTTTGGACAAGAGGATATTGGTATGCTGCGTAGTAAGTTGGTGGATAGGAAAATTACCTCATTGAGAAGGCTCCATGTAGACGATATGCTATAATTGGTTGTCAACCTGACACGAAATCTCCGAGCTTTGATGCCATGTTCTTGTGTAAATAAACTGGGGATGAACGGATCCTGGTACACAACCTAGTAAGTTGGTGAGAAGGAAAAACTACCTTATTGTTTATTCAATTTTTAAGTACTTGCATGCAAGGAGCAAACGTCCGATTTAGAATTATAAATTTGTCCTAGAACCTTTCATGCTGAGTTCCTACTTCTTTCAGCAACAATTTAACCTCTTGCTAGGAGGAGAAAAGCTTGAAATTCCTCTTAATTTGGCTAGTGTCTATGCTTAGGATATAAGATGGTATGATTTCTTTTGGAAATTGATTCATATTTTAGGCTTAGATAGGCCAAGGGGCAAAAAAGCCACAGCCGCATGTCTAGACTTTAAAGCGGGATGGCAACATTGGACGCATGGAAACCTAGTGGCCTCTACATAGCTCGCATTTCCTGTTATAGAATCATACAGAAGCCTTGTATGATTTTGTGGGCATGAACATGATATTTATTTCGACATAGAGACAGGAAGTCAGTCATTGGATTTCTTCGAACTATTGACAGGATACCAACACACAAATACCTAGTCCTGACAAACGTGCCAGGCACGGGCCGGCACGTCGAAATTTTTTTTTTTTTTTTTTTTTTTAAAATATGACCGTTGGGGTGTTTGGGGGGGGGTTTTTGCATTTTTTTTTGCAAATAACCCCCCAACGGCTATTTTTATAGCCGTTGGGGGGTTTCTTGCAAAAAAAATTTGCAGATTTCTCCCCCAACGGTCAAAATAGCCGTTGGGGGGGGGTTTGTAAATTTTTTTTACAAATTAAACCTTTTTTTCATCTATAAATACCTCAATATCTCTTCTATTACCATTCATCATTCTTATACACTAAATTCATTCTAAAAAATCTCCTAAATTCTTTATTTCTCAAGAAGTCTCAAGCAAAAGAAGTAGCAAGTTTCAATCAAGTGATCAAGAAGTCTCAAGCAAGCAAGTCTCCCAAACAAGATCCAAGCAAGTTTTCTCATTGAAGCAAGGTTTTTTTCGCTATTTCGGTTTCCAGCTTCATCTCTCTAACTAGGTATTTATAATTTAAAGTTTTTTTGAGAATTTTAATTAGTTATTTTTGGGATTTTATTAAAATGGATCCACACTCGTCTGACGCTTCTTGCTCTCAAGCCACGGGTTCTTTTACTCCCTTTTTAACTGGTAAAAAATATCAAAATTTATGTCAACCCTTAGAACAACCTCCTAAAGTACCATTTTTTGTATCTCAGGAAGAAACAACTAATACAACCATACCCGAAACACAAACTACCGCATCTATTAGGGCTGTTAGATCAGACATATGGAAACATTTTGAAAAAATAAAAGAAAACAATGTTAGAAAAGCTAAGTGTAAACACTGTCATAAAATTTATTCGTTTCCTGTAGGTAGCGGAACGGGTCATCTTAAAAGACACGTAGAAAAAAATCACCCACTAAATGTACCACATCAAACACAAATAAGCACATTAGGTGGATCATTAGGTATACGTAAATATGATCCAATTAAAACAAGAGAAAATTTAGCAAGATTTATAATACATGACGAACAATCATTTACTTTTTCGGAAAATCGCAAATTTGAAAGATTTTGTAAATCATCATTTACTGACGAATTTAAAAAAGTCCCACGTTCAACATCTACATCTGATATGTTCAAACTATATAAAGAGCAGAGGGACACTTTAATAGCTATTTTTTCTTTTTTAATTTTTAGAGTTGCAATAACTGCAGATAGTTGGGAAGCTAGAAATATGACTCATTATTTTTGCATGACGGCACACTATATAGATCAAGAATGGTGCATACAGAAAAGAATAATAGGGTTTAGGGTATTTGAATTTCCTCACAATGCACAAAATTTATCACAAACCATGCTAAATGTATTTTCAGCTTTTGGAATAGACAATAAAATATTTACCATTTCTTTGGATAATGCTTCTGAAAATACGGCCGCAATTAGAATTCTTAAAAATTATACAAAACCAATTCTAGATGGAAAATTATTCCACGTTAGGTGTATTTGCCACATACTAAACTTATGCGTTCAAGATGGATTAAAAATAGTAAATGATTCACTAATGAAACTTAGGTATACATTACTTTTTATTAAAGATAGTGGGCCAAGAAGACAAATATTTAAACAAATATGTAAAAATATGAAAATATCACCTAGAATTGTACCTATAGATGTTAGAACAAGATGGAATTCTACATATAAAATGTTAAACATAGCTATTGAGTATAAAAATGTAATAAATGCTTTTAATGAAATGGAGACACTAATGTATAGTTTAGATAATAATGAATGACACCAGTTGCATTGCATTTCTAAGTTTTTAGGCAAATTTGAAGATGCATCTAGAGTACTGTCAGGAAGTTATTACCCAACTACACACATTGTATTATATTATTTAACCGAAATTACTTCGGTTTTTAATGAATGTAGAAACCACTCTATACTTGAAAGTATTGTTCGACCTATGGAAATTAAATTTAATAAATATTTTAAAGATTTTCCATACTTAATATATTTTGCAACCGTTATAGATCCCCGTTGCAAGTTAGATGGACTTGAAATATTAATAGATTTATTTTATACAAATATGTCTTATGAAAATAATGTGAGGGATTTACTTAATGATATTAAAACATGTTTAGATATTATGTATAAAACTTATGAAGATATGTATGGTGTGCCAACACAAACTACAAAAGAACCATCTACTAGGGAAATTCGTAATCCAATAATATCATCTCTATTTAACAGAAAAAAGCCAAGACAAAGTAGTACATATTTTAATGAATTACATTATTATTTAGAGAGAGCTAGCTATGAAGATAACGCATCTCCTGAAAAGTATGAATCCTTTGATATTTTGGCATGGTGGAAATCACAGGAAAAAACATATCCCGTGCTTTCCAACATGGCCCGTGATCTACTAACTCCTCCAGTGTCTACTGTAGTATCGGAGTCTGCTTTTAGCGCAGGTGGTAGAGTGCTCACGTACTTGAGAATCTCAATGGTGTCGGACACATTGGAGATGTGTGTCTGGTTGAAGGATTGGTATGACGCAGAAGACAGGGAACAAGGCTTGACTAATGAAGAAGATGTACTAGAGATCTTAGGTTTACCGGAAGAAAATGAAGATTGATTAAAAATATTTAAATTTGTAAGGATATTCATATATTTCCAATTTTTTTTTTTTAATTTATAAATCTCTTAGAAAATATATTAAGAACAAGTTGAGGGTGACGGTTAGGGTCCTCTCCCCTCTCTTCGGGCTTTGTATAATTTCTAAAGAGATTTATAGAGTAATTACATAAATGTAATTTGATTATATATAATATAACAAAGGTTTTTTTTCATATGATATAACTTTCTCCCCCCCCATTTTTTTTTAAAAAAAACCGGGCCGGCCCGCCTCGGCCCGGGCCTGCCGTGCCGTGCCGGCGGGCCGGCCCCATGGCCACCGGGCATGGGCCCGGGCCGGGCCAGGCCCGGCCCATTAGTCAGGCCTACAAATACCTGTCAATTAATCTATATTTAACATGCTTAATTATCTATATTCTATTATACATATTTGTAAATTAATTTTGAAACATAAATTTGTATATCTATATTTGACGAAGGTCTAAGATATGGTTTTATATTGGAAATTGGTTTATATTTGATGCATAAATAAGCCAAAGTGCTAAATTAAGAACCAAATCAAGGGTAGCCTTTTCAGATTGCTGCCATTTTCTGTTCTAGATCAAACTCATGTAGGAAGGCCTGCAACCGTGGTCACGAGTTGCATATTTCAAAATGTGTCTAGACTCTAAGACAGGAATGCTTCCATTTCTAGACATGGTGACTTCACCGTATACACATTTACTTCTGAATACTATTTAACATATTTAAAATTCTACTTTTTTATGCATTTATTTATTGTGGGACTGTTCTTAAGCTTGTTACATTTTTATGTGGAGGTATCTTAAAACTTAAAGCAAAAGAGAAAATATTTGTAATCTCATATATAAAAAAAGGATGTCATGCTCAATTTGTGCATAATTTTAGGAAATAAGGTAGGCAAATTAATGAACATGCACAATCATTGGACACTGATGGAAAACTCAAAATTTAGCGGGAAGGTGCCTTCTTTTCTTCGTAGCAAATTTCAACTAAATCTCATGAGGTCCATCAAATATAGTATGACAATATATGTTTTATATATTTAATTGTTTCTGTCAATCTTGTTTATCTGATTGCTTAAAAGTCAAACAAATGGGCCATTTACATGCATTCATTCTATAAAATATCAGAGCCACCTGAGCCTTACTCCTAACCTCACAAATGGAAGGCATCATGCCTGATGGCTACCCTATTTGTCCAACTTGGCTGATTAAACACCACTCCAACTTGGCTGATTAAACACCTATTAAATACCAAAGAAGAGCATACGTGAAGGCTGGCATTTGCTTTGACAAACAAATATCGATATTATTCAAGCGGGGGATAAGCCCAGATTAAAACATACCTTCAGTGAAATCTATGGGCTAGTAGGAGATAAGGATACCTCAGTTGCAGAAAATCACTGTAGAGGCCAATTCAGGCTATTCTTGATGTATTTTGGGGATGTTTGCATGAGAAATAGGAGACACGAGCTATTTCTTTTGTTAATGGGAAACAACTTAAGATCAGATTTGATTTTAGAGATCATATTTGATTTTAGAGATTATATTTGATTTTATTTGGATCTTGTTAGATTTGATTCTAGATATTAGGTTTGATTTTATTTGGATTTTGTTAGATTTTTGATTTGATTCTATTAGATTTTGGTTGTTAGGGTTTTTCTATATATTTGTGCTTTGAATAAAGTCTTGGATTGATGAATAATATTTGAAATTTTTTCAAAATTTTTTGTGTGGATTTCGCTTGAATCAAATTCTTTCCTCCTGGATTTATGGAGAATGGGCGTGGATTCGCCTGGGTGGATTCCCGAACCCGTGTAAGTTCTTCCCAGATTTATCTATTTTCTCTAATTCATCCAAAAAAACCCTAATTTTCATAACCCTAACCGTAAATTCGCTTCCATCTTGGTATCAGAGCCTAAACTTCTTTTCCTCAATTCTTTCCATCTTTTTCATTTTATTTTAGTTTTCCATTTTTTTAAAAAGAGAAAAGAGAGAGATTTGTTTAGTTATATAAAAAAAAGAGAGCGAGAGAGTAGAGATCTGCAAAAAAAAAAAAAAAATAAAAATAAAAAACAAAACAGAAGCAGATCTGTGCAAAGAGAGAGAGAGAACTTCCTTTCTCCCCTAGTCCTCTCCCCCGACCCATTCGCCCGCTCTTCAGCCCAACCCAAAATCTCCTTCCCCAACCTGTTTCTTTCTTCTCCGATCCCTTCCTCTCCTCAATTTCTTTTTTTATTCTATTATTTTCTTTGTTCCTCAACTCCATTATCTTCTCTACTGTCATCTTCTTCTCTGCCCGGGCCCATAACCCAGCAGCAGCCCCACCCTGACCTATTTCCTCCTCGTCTTCTCTATTCCACAACCCAACCCAAAAAAAAAAAAAAAAAAAAAATTCTTCCTTAGCACTGCCCACGTCCACCCTTCCCTGACGATTCCATTGATCCACAATAGTTGCCACCCTCATTCACCCTCATCCACCCTCGTCCAGTAATGCCGCCGCCTTCGACCAGCATCACCGCTGCCTTCGGCTAGTATCGCCGCCATCTCCAGCAGCAGCAGTAGCCTTCCTCGACAAACTCCGCCCTCAAGCCTCATCGCCACCGCGACCATTGCGGCCACCACTACCTCCTTTCTCACTGTCCGCCGCCCTCATCTCATCATCCTCGACTATCTCAACATCATCCTCGACCCGCCGCCCTCAACTCCGTTGACCTCACCCCCTATCCCCGATTTCCTCAACCACAGCAACTCTACCATCTCACTCCTCTTCCCTCCAACCGCCACTGCCACACCCTCCTCTATTCCTCTACAACAACGCCGCCTAAGAATCCAACAACCACACCATGGGCTTTAAGGTTATTTTGGTTCAAGGAGAGAAGCATCACTAAAGGTTCATTGGGTTTGTATCGGGTCTGATTTGGATCCAATTATTTGGACCCGTAACTAAGAAGGCAGAAAATAAGTTTGGATTTAATTGAGACCCGACTCGCAGCTCCAGATTCAATCTACTTAAGGTTGGGTTCAGTATAACATTGCAGACCTGTTAAGGAGAAAATAGTTATTTGAGGCCCGTTCGAATTCCAATTCGAGTGGTTTTCGAAACAACGTTCTTCTAATCACACTTGGCACCTATTACAACTATTTCAGAGCTTCCATACATAATTATTGTAGCTCAATTGCGAATAATTTTTTGAAAAACTATATAGAATCCTACATTCGGGTGTGAACTAACCCATTCAGGTGATACCTAATTTGAACTGAAATTTCAATTACTAAATTCTTTGCAACTATTAGTGGATTGTAATAATTTGTTAACATAATGGTTAATTGCTTCTCTCTAGTGATCCCATAATTATTTGCATATTTTGTTGATTACTATTGCATCATCCATTCTAGATTATAAATATATTACACTTTACAACATGATTTAGTCGTCATCTAGAGTCAAAAAGGCTTAATTATATATATGATTTGCATACTGTTAGAGAGGTATTAAATGAAAAATTTTGGTATAAAAATTCCGTATTTGATGGTTATTCTTCTACTCGTGATTTTATTGACTGGATAATGAATATGGAAGGCTACTTCGATTGTTATGAGATTGTAGACACTAAAAAAATAATAAATAAATAAATATATATATAATTAAAAAAAAAATGAATTTAGCGGGTCCCGTGGGAGGCTCCCGCTGGTGCACCCGCGGGAGAATCCCGTGGGTTGACACCCGCGGGAGCGATCCCGCAGGTGCCAACCCGCGAGTTATTTTCCGTTGTTTTCCGTTTATTTGTTTCCTATTTATTTCGCTGATATCTCGTGATCCGATTTTTCAGGAAGGATTGGAGTCGGATTTTGAAATTCTTCGGTCTATAAAATACAGAAATTTAGTCGGAGAAAGGACTTTTGGACTTTTGGGGACGATTTTGGGAGAGCTCGTAAAATTAAGGAGCGGAGCAGAGCTATCCACTTCCCGGTCAGACGGTCAACGGAGTGCACCAGCGAGGCTTCATCGCCACCCGAACCCACATAAAAAAAAGAAAATAAATTAATATTTCCGTTCTTGTAATTCCTCAGATTTTTTGTAACTCAATATTTTCGTTGTAATCAAATAATTTTACAATGGAAGGAGAAATTCAAATTTTGAGCAAATAAGAACTGGCGACCACAGTGGGAGCCTCTCTGTTCACAACAGAGAATATGATGGCACAGTCTGATTGGGTAGCGATTGGATCTGTCGTTGAAACGCTGGTCGTAGAAGTCGACCAGCAAAAATATGAGGAATTTCTTTTTTCCTCTGATTCGGAGCCTAGGCGTCATCGCCGGGCTACGATGAAAAAAGGTGAGGCGTCATCGCCCACCGGAAATCAAAAAGCGTCATCGCCTATGAAAATTTACGAGGCGTCATCTCTCGTTGAAACTTACGAGGCGTCATCGCCCGTTCCAAAGTCAAGCCAAAAGTCAAACCAGTCCCTGACCCGCTCCCAAAAGAGAAATTTAAGGCGTAAAACTCAACGAGCACGCCTCAATCATACAAGAAAAGTTACAGAAAACTCCGGGATGGTAAAAAATCTCAGAAGTAACCCCACGGGCGCAAACCGCGGCTTGTAACCACGGGTGGCAACCCGCGAGTTGCAACCGCGGGTGGCAACCCGCGGTTGCCAACCGCTGGTGGCATCCCGCGGTTGCCAACCTCGGGTGCCAACCCGCGGTTGCCAACCCCCGGATTGCAACCACGGGTACAAATCTGCAGTTACAATCGCGGGTTGCATCCCGCAGATGCCACCGAAGGGTTACGTTCAATGAACACAACCCTCATGTCGCTTCGAGCACGCCTATGGTGAGCACACAATATGCACCAAGAATTTTAATCTCTCTATCAGAGGCATCCGGGGCCCACACAACTACTCAGGCTAGCGTGCACTCCAGAAAAATCCGCAGGAGGGTTGGGGAACAATCTGATGCTGGAAAAGAGCTCAGCCCTGAGATATTGCAGACTCTCCAGTATTATGAACCAAATTTGTGACGCAAGAGGTGTCAAGATGCAAGTAGTGGATAAAGTACCTCAAGATTTGAGAGAGTATCTCAATTGGAAAAAGAACTCCTCACAAAATATTCCTCACTGTCAATGCGAACAGCTGATCTCAACTGTTTTATCAAGCTGCAAATGGAACTCAAAACAATCAGTTTTTGAGCGGATCACCGAACCTAAAAGAATACAAACGGTGAAAAAGGTGTGCTTGGAAACCGATCTACCTGCTGCCTCATCGCATATGGTTAATAAAGGCAAAAAGGCGGTTGGAAACAACCCTTCAGATAAGGAAATCACTCCAGGGTCAAAAAGAGTTTCTATCGAACCAGAGGGCGTACGCCTAGAAGAAGTCTCTGGAAGGCTTGAGAGACAAGAAAAACGTCTCGAACAGCAAGAAGAGACCATAGAAGAAATGAAACAACTTTTAATTGAGTTATTGGCTCAAACTTGAAAGAACCAATCCTCGTCATCCGTTTCTGGTCGGCAGAAAGGAAAACGACCCATCCAAATAAATGAAAACAGCGAGGACGAGAATGAAGAAGTGCCTCCTCATTCAAGAGAGGAAGAGGAAGTGAAGGTTATCATCAACCCTCACGTAGAAAAAATAGAGATGATGGAGAACCAACTACAAACTCTTCTTCATCGCAAAAAACTGCAAGAGGTGGGGGTAGTACGTCCATATCCCATAGAATGGGAAACCGTACCTTACCCTGCAAAATATAAATCGTTGAATCTTCAATCATTCGACGGTAAAGGTTCGCCGCAGCAATACATCTACTTTCTGTCGCAGACAGAACACCTCATGGGGAATGATCTGATTATGTCTAAGATATTTGCGAGCACTTTATGGGGGCCCGCATTTACCTGGTTCATGCAGCTACTCCGGGGAACAATTAAATCATGGGCTGATGTAGAACGTGAGTTCCTAGCCCGATTTTTTGAAGATGATACAGAAGTCTCTATACTATCTTTGCTAGCAGCGAAGCAAGAAGAAGGCGAAACGGTCAAAACTTATGTCGAGCGGTTCCGAGAGCTTTCTGTTCGATGCCCACATGGCATGACGCATGACACGCTTGTGGAAACCTGCAAACACAACTTGTTGACCGATATCCTAGACAAGATGGGTTCGGTCGAATCCAAATCATGGAAATATCTGCTTAAGCAGGGTGAACAGGCCGAAGAAATACTTCGATGCCTCGAAAAACAGCAGTCTACAACCGGAGGCAGTACAAATGAACCACCATTCCAGTTTTTCCGTTCAAAAGGGAAAGATATAATGGCAATGGCGGTAGAAAACACACCGAAGCAGAAAGCATGGCCAACTATGAGCAACACAGCAAAGTCACCCAGACTTCAAAAACAGTATTCGTTTAAGAATGAGCATACTGCTACTATGTTCAATCTGCTCAGCAAACGCAAGATGCTTAAGTTGCCAGAGAGTAAGAGGCCTGAAGAGGTTGGGAAGACTAACGATCCCAATTACTGCCTATACCACCAGATTGTAGGTCACCCTACAAAAATTATTTTATTCTAAAAGACAAAATTCAAGCGTTGATTGACGCTGGAGCAGTTCAGCTCAAAACTGAACAAAAAAGGAGTTAGAGCTAACTCCGACACATTTAATGTGTGTGGTCTAAAGGTACCACTTGGGCTCACAACAATTCCCAAGACGAGCTCAGGGCGGTTAATTTAAACCACCATAAAAGAAAATAAAATAAAAATAAAAATAAAAATAAAAAAGAAAAGGAAAAAAATTATGAATTACCCAACGCCGACAAGGTTACGGGAAGAGAATAAATTTCTCGCCAACTCCTTCATGCTGGGGATAAAAGTATGAATTACCCAATGCCGTTAAGGCAACGGGAAGAGAATAAATTTCTCGCCAACCTCACCATGCTGGGGGTAAAAAGCATGAATTACCCAACGCCGACAAGGCTACGGGGAGAGAATAAATTTCTCGCCAACCCCATCATACTGGGGGTAAAAAATATGAATTACCCAACGTTGACAAGGCTACGGGGAGAGAATAAATTTCTCGCCAACCCCATCATACTGGGGGTAAAAAGTATGAATTACCCAACGCCGACAAGGCTATGGGAAGAGAATAAATTTCTCGCCAACCCCTTCATGCTGGGGGTAAAAAGTATGAACTGCCAAATGTCGTCAAGGTAACGGGAAGAGAACCAGTTTCTCGCCAACCCCTTCATACTAGGGGTAGAAAGTATGAATTACCCAATGCCGACAAGGCTACGAGGAGAGAATAAATTTCTCGTCAATCCCATCATACTGGGGGTAAAAAGTATGAATTACCCAACGCCATCAAGGCTACGGGAAGAGAATAAATTTCTCGTCAACCCCATCATGCGGGGGGTAAAAAAAAGTATGATTACCCAATGCCATCAAGGCTACGGGCAGAGAATAAATTTCTCGACAACCCTATCATACTGGAGGTAGAAAGTATGAATTAACCAACGCCGATAAGGCTACGGGGAGAGAATAAATTTCTCGCCAAGCCCATCATGCTAGGAGTAAAGAGTATGAATTACCCAACGCCGACAAGTCTACGGGAAAAGAATAAATTTCTCACCAACTCCTTCATGCTGGGGGGTAAAAGTATGAATTGCCCAACGCCGCTAAGGCAAAGGGAAGAGGAAAAGTTTGGCATTTAAGCCCAAATAAAATTCTCGACAACTCTCCAGGCTGAGAGGAAGAGTATGGCTAGTCCAACTCAAACGGTAGTTGGTAAAGCCTAATCAAACCCGTTGATAGCTGGGGGTTTGCTAAAAATCCCATGACAAATCTGTCATAATAGCATCCTTATCCGAATATAAGGATACATCACTGCCTAAGCTACTAAGGCAAAGGGAAGAAGAAAAGTTTGGCATTTAAGCCCAAACGAAATTCTCGACAACTCACCATGCTGAGGGGAATAGTATGACTAGCCCAACTCAAACGGTAGTTGGTAAAGGCTAATCAAATCCGTTGATAGCTGGGGGTTTGCTAAAAACCCTAATCAGATAAATCTCTTGTCACGTTAAGATTGCACCTCTGATAACAAAACTTGCCTCGTCATTTTTCTCCAACGGAGCAAGTGACGCTCCAAAATATTTGTCAAGTCATTAAAATTCAAAATCAAATGAGATAAAATCCGATTAAATCTCCTGTCATGTTAAGCTTTCACTTCTGACAGAAAAAAAACTCACACTTCATCAAGTCCAATGTTACAACTTCTGATGAACTTGTTTTTTTTAAAAAATTACCTCTGACAAAAATCATCTCTCTATTAAGTTAACAGTTACCTCTGATAGTCCGATTCTAAGGCTAAATACGTTAACCGCCACCTCTATTTAGTCAGCTTACTCCTATCACGATCAGATCCTCTGAATAGGTAGAGCTCCAAGACACGTTTAATATTATCTCTGTCTTTTTCCTGATCCGTCATACTAGTTGTCACTGAACGGTTAGGATTCTAATGAGCACGTTAACATGATATCTCTGCTTGACCTAAAATGAGCACGTTAACATGATATCTCTGCTTGACCTAAAATAAGTACGTTAACATCATACCTCTACTAGTTATCTGATGAGCACGTTAAAATTATACCTCTGCTTGTTATTGAATAATTGAATATGTTAACAGTTATCTTTGTCTACAAAATCCTTTAAAACGTCTGATAATCAAAATTAAATAATCCAAAGTGTTTCAAAATTCAGAACGACTCAATACAGAACTTCGAAAACTTTGGAGGGGGTTATGTAGACATTAAAAAAATAATAAATAAATAAATAAATATATATATAATTAAAAAAAAAAATGAATTTTAGCGGGCCCCGCGGGAGGCTCCCAGGGGTGCAACCCGCGGGAGAACTCCCGCGGTTGCACCAGCGGGAGAACTCCCGCGGCGGGTCCCGCGGGTTGCACCCGCCCGCGGTTGCACCCGCGGGTGCAACCCGCTGGAGAATCCCGCGGGTTGACACCCGCGGGAGCGATCTCACAGGTGCCAACCCGCGGGTTGTTTTCCGTTATTTTCCGTTTATTTGTTTCCTATTAATTTCGCTGATATCTCGTGATCCGATTTTTCAGGAAGGATTGGAGCCGGATTTCGAGATTCTTCGGTCTATAAAATACAGAAATTTAGTCGGAGAAAGGACTTTTGGACTTTTGGGGACGATTTTGGGAGAGCTCGTAAAATTAAGGAGCGAAGCAGAGCCATTCACTTCCCGGTCAGACGGTCAACGGAGTGCACCAGCGAGGCTCCATCGCCACCCGAACCCACATAAAAAAAGGGAATAAATTAATATTCCCGTTCTTGTAATTCCTCAGATTTTTTGTAAATCTCAATATTTTCGTTATAATCAAATAATTTTACAATGGAAGGAGAAATCCAAATTTTGAGCAAACAGAGATGTTGAGCAAACATAAATTTCAATTTGTTAGGAGACGATTAGTGGGACAAGTAAAAGATTTTTGGATTTTAGTAGAAATAAATTGTGAGGAACGTTATAGGAATTCTATAAACTCGTGGGAAGAGATGAAAGATATTCTTATAGAGGAGTAGCTTCCTATATATTATAGAACTCGTCTTTTAGATAAATTGAAAAATAGATTCACTCTAAAAGTTAGAACATAGTGCCCTAAATGCGATAAATATGGACACTCTGCCTTTCAATGTACCATGATCAAGTATTTTAAGTGTCGTATATCTTGGCATTATGACTATGAGTATCCACTCAAGAGTCAACCCATAAATATCATGCATACTAATCACGTTGACAATTCAGAAATTATTAAAGTTCATGTTTTCAAAGAAAGTACTGTAGTTGAACTACAGTTAGAATCAAATACGTCTATTTTTATTGCCAATACTACTATTTTTTCTATGGTTAATGATGATATTATTAATGAGCCACAAGAGACTAATACATGCACCAACTGAGATTTATATTCCTATTGAGATCCATGCTAGTATAAATGATACTACTGATACTCAGAATGCTTTAATAGAGTCTAGTAAATTGCATATGATACTACATGTTCAATTTCAAAAGCAACGATAGATGAAGAGACCGAACATGAAATTGTTGATACTAATATTTGTACCAGTACGTTTTTGAGCATTTTTCCTATGTCTTGACAGCTTACTCATAATATTGAATTTACCAACGAGTCTTTGGAGTCTCTTTCTAATGTTCACCAAGTTCCAAATGAGTGTTTATTATTTGCGGTGATTGATGTTGCCATTCTAAGGAACCAACATATCTCATTTTAGGAGTTATACCACTTGACTCCGTTGTATTGCATTTACTTGTTATGCATGATGAGATTTCTAAACAGATAGCAATTTGAAATGATGAGTATAATTTTTTTGTATATCTACATAATATTTTGCAAGAATTTGTACTTGATAATGAAGTGAAAGTTTTGGTCCCCTGAAGGGCTCCTTCCAAATATTGTGAAGAAGTTACATGTTCCATATACATGTTTCTATTAAGTTTCGATGAAGCTTGCTTCCACTACCTCTACTGATTATTTCCATTGCAACTGCCTATCCAGGCTGTCATTTGATGCAAGATCACCAAACAAGCCATCTCCACCTCCATCGCCTTGATTCAGATGTGATGTACTAGATGCGGTTTTTCGACCACCATCATGACCCAATTGGGATACTTTGTGGATGTTGATAGTTCAATCCAGATATGTTTAACAATTTTTATCTCCGCATTTATCGGAGATGAATGCTTTGAAGCTGGAAAGAATTGATGGAGATCAGATTTGATTTTGGAGATTAGATTTGATTTGATTTGGATCTTGTTAGATTTGATTCTAGAGATTAGCTTTGATTTTATTTGGATCTTATTAGATTTTTGATTTGATTCTGTTAGATTTTGATTGTTAGGATTTTTCTATATATTTGTGCTCTGTATGAAGTATAAGATTGATGAATAATATTTAAAATTTTATCAAAATTTCTTGCGTGGATTTCACTTGAATCGAATTTTTTTATTGTGGATTCGTGGAGAGTGGGTGTGGATTCCCGAATCCGTATAAGTTCTTTCCCAATTTATCTATTTTTTCCCAATTTATCTAAAAAAATTCTAATTTTCAAAATCCTAATATCAAATTCGCTTCTATCCTGCGTCACACAACCTGACCCAAATAGAATTGATGAGCAAAGATGGGTTTGGCATAACTTGAGGGAGTATAATGTTGTTTCTTTCTAAATATAACAAGATTGAGAGGCGTTTGCAGTGAGGTGGCTCCCATCATATGGGAAACTCTTATTTAATATTCGGACTCAAACTTGACTACAGTAGTAACAGTATTCTATTGATATTTTATGGCATCGGAAGAACTTTAGATTTAACTTGTTAGGACATATAATAACATAAAGTGGAAGGCGAAATTTTGGCTCAGGAGTATCATAACATCTGGAACATAGCCGGCTGGTGTAAAGGATTTCTCTATTTGCTGAAGACTTTAGTTGAACATCAGGATAGCATGATCCATAAGCTCAAAAGGCCTTTCTTGGTCAGTCCTTTAAAATCTTATAACAAATGTCAGTGCTGTCTGATTCTAGAGATTTAGGACTTAAGAAAATGTATAATTGTCATCAAAAAGGGAAAAGTAAACAACTGAAAGTGATTGAGATACTGTAATTATTCTCTAGTGATGTGCCGTTCTTATAGAAAACTCTTGGCTGATAATGTCTGAAACTATTTCGTTCTCATGCCCTTAATGGTTAAAGGGTTATTGGATACGTAACTTTTCAGATCTCCGCAGGCTTTTAAATGATACATCTCCTTTTCTATTACTATCCCTTAGAAGTTTTTGTGGTGGTTAGTTAGTAGTATGTTATATGTTCCTCAAGAAATATCAGCGCCCTGTCTCCTTTTTGTCATTATTAAAAAGAAGATAATAAAATTTTTTCACCTAAGAGATACATGCTTATATGTTTCTTTCTTCGCTGCTATCTTTTAGAAGATGTTATAATGTGTTTGTTTAATTCCGGAGAAAATATTAATAGCCTGTCCCCTTCTGTCAATGTCTTTTTCACCCAAGGGATACATGCTTTATATGTTTCTTTCTTCGCTGCTATCTTTTAGAAGATGTTATAGTGTGTTTGTTTAATTCTGGAAAAAATATTAACAGCCTGTCCCCTTCTGTCAGTGCCATAAATAAGTTACAGAAGATGGAACAGACACTTTCGAGAGCCAGGTCATGCAATGTTGATTGTAGTAACTTCGACAAGAAACTGAGGCAGCTTCTTGATTTGACAGAGGATGAAGCCCATTTCCATATGAAACAGAGTGCATTCTTGTATCATCTTGGCGTACAGACCATTCCCAAAAGTATCCATTGCTTGTCCATGAGGTTGACAGTAGAATATTTTAGATCTCAGTCATTGGATACAGACTTGGACAGCCGCAAATTTCACAACCCAAATTTCAGGCACTATGTAATCTTCTCCAGAAACATATTAGCATCTTCTGTTTCTATCAACTCAACCGTGACAAATTCGGAGGTATTATATTCTATTTAATTTTTTCCTTTACTAACTGAATTTTGTCAAATGCATTCTGATGCCTTATTTCATGAATGTTGCAGGAAACTGAAAATATGGTTTTCCATCTGCTAACTGATGTAGAGAACTACTATGCTATGAAGCTTTGGTTCATCAGAAATTCATACAAGCAGGCAGCTGTTCATGTCCTAAACTTTGATGAGCTTTACAATATGAATGATCCTTATAATTTACGAGCAGAGCTGACTCAATCTGAGGAGTTCCGTGTTTCCGTTCGTAACAGTGAGCATCAATCTTCTGCACAGATGAGAACAGAATACATATCTATTTTTGGCCACTCACACTTTCTTCTTGCCGACATATTCAAGAATCTGAAGAAGATAGTGGTTTTGGATGATGATGTGGTTGTCCAACAGGACTTGTCATCCTTATGGAGCCTCGACTTGCAAGGGAAAGTTGTCGGTGCTGTTGAATTCTGTGGGGTGAGATTGAGTCAGCTGAAAACTTCTTTGGGTAGAAATAACTATGATGCTAATTCTTGTGCCTGGATGTCGGGTCTGAACATAATTGATTTGGAAAGTTGGAGGCAGCATAGCATTACAGAGATTTACCAGCAGGTCAATGATAAGGTTAGTTAAATATCTGAAGTGCCTCCCCCCCTCCCCCCAAAACAAACAAAAAAATAAAAAATAAAAGAGGCCTTGTTTGGATGGCTGTGAGGAATAACCCTAGATTTTATTTGGGGTGATAATCCTTTGGACTTTACTTGTACTCCTTTGGGAACGAATCCTAGGGATTAGAATCTAAAAATTTTGTTTTGATACACATTAACACTTAATACTAAGCAATTAAATTCCTGCCAAAAAGTAGTTAGTAAATAAGAGAAATATTTTGGATTAGAAAAGGATGTCAAAACCTCCTTGTTTTAATCCAAAGGATTAGGCAACTTTTGGAGTAGATAATCTTTAGGATATTAGTCTCAAAAGTCATTAGCAAAACAAGCTAGTCTGTTGTAGTTTGAAAATCCAATGAAGAAATGAAATCTAGAATTATAATTTGTAATACTAAGCAAATATTGCTGTCAGTGATGACATTTGCTCAAAAGACAGAAAGTGGTTTCAACTGTGAAAGTGAGCCTTCAATTAATTTGGTAATTGATCAGAGTCTGAGACTAAAACCTTTCTTTTCTAACAATACTTTAAAAACGACGAAATATAACCTGATTTTCATATTTCAAGCATAAGCAATCATTTGTCTGTTCTTTCATCTCTTAAACTCCTCAACTTTGTAAATGCCATATCTCAACCCAATAGCATTTTGAAATGTTCTTCCTATTTATTTCTTTTCATTATCACTAGGACAAATATATTATTATCCTTACCAACTGTAAATTTCTTATCCTTTGCAGTGCATTAGGACTTTTCTCTTTGTGCCCCAAATATGTCTTGATGGAATAATGGTCTATATAATATGTTATTTGCAGAAGGCTCTCGCAATATGTTTTAATTTTTTATATAGCTTAAAAAAAATACACCTTAAGATATTTTGAACACAGAAATGCTATTTAAAAGTTTTAATTAGTATATATTGCTCAAAAAATGTCATCGGTGGAATTTGAGAGTAGTTTGAACACAGAAATACACCTTAAGATATTTTGAATGCAGAATGCCATTAAAAAGTCTTAATTAGTAATTTGCCCAATGCCTACCCCTCACTAACTGCATGTTTAATCAGAAAATCATTCGGATTTGGGAGTTGCCATATTTGTTTCTTGCACTACTTGAGTAACTATTACATTTTAAGATTTATTTGCTGGCAGCTGCATAGCATATCCGAAGCATCATCATGGAGAACAGCATCATTGCCAGCAAGCCTGCTTGTATTTCAGAATCTGATCTATCCCCTAGACAGTTCCTGGGGTCTCTCAGGGCTTGGACATAATTATGGAGTTAATGTTTCCGCCCTGAAGGATGCTAGGGTATTGCATTATAATGGTAACATGAAGCCATGGATGGAATTAGGTATACCAAAGTACAAATGGCACTGGAAGAAGTATCTAACACAACAGGAGCAGTTCATGGAAGCCTGCAACGTAAATCCATAGCTGCTGGCATTACAGATTTACCATAGCTGCTGGCATTACAGATTTATGGCTTGCTTACTCTAAAGGAATTTGATGGGGATGGTTTGGCTTTATGGATCAGTTAACTTTTAAGAAAAGCATCTTATGTGCACTCGGCAAGCAAAATTGCATCAGATACCAACGTCAGGTGAATAGTTCAAAGAATAAAGTGCAAAAGAGTGCTCAGGCGGAGAGAGCCATATACCCCCAACATTGTTTTTGTTACAAAAGGAGTGCAGCATGCAGTAAAATCTTCATTTTGCATTATCAGATGTTCCACGGGAGTTGTACAACAGAGTCAGAATCTGGAGATGGTATAAGATAATTTCGTGTCGGCATGGATGTTAGGCAGTGCTTCTTTTTGCGATACATTTGCGAATTGTCACGTGGGCACGTAAATTGGTGTCATATAGTCTTAGATCAATGTAGGTTGATTATTTATTTAATTAAATTTTCCTTCTTCCACGTGTCCTTTATTGTTTTGTTAGCAACGGCAATAAAGGTACACTCAAATTTTCATTTGCTCAATTATTTGTTATCAAATGCTGCATACTGGATAGCACTATAATTATGCAAGGTGGTTCTGGTGGTTGAGAGTCCAATTGTATAGTGAAGTTTTGTAAGAATGATAACAATTGTATTGTTCAGATAGTCTTGCCTTTTTTCATATGATATTTCTCGTTTATGTCTTTGAACCTTTCTCATTAAAGACTTGACTATATTTTCTTGTACTTGTATAATATTCTTGGATTAATTTTATTTTTTTGGTGTGATGTACCATGGTTATGCATTTGATACATATCAGCAAATGGATGTGTTTCTTTCTCTACATAAATTAATCGGTAATTTCTGCATACTATCAGTTTCCTTGTATCTATCAGTTTCTATGGACCTCTTGCTTGTAGATCTTGGAATCAGTTGGCATCAAAGTATCTCCATACTATTAGTTTCCTTACTTCTGTCAATTTCTAAGGACCTCTTGCTTGTAGATCTTGGAATCAGTTGGCATTGAAGTACGCCGGATTTGAACTTGTGGCATATGAAAGGTTTTTGGAAACAACTGTGATCTGTGGAGTCTTTAGTGTGAAGCTAGTTTGGGTTGCTCTCTTGATATTTATATATTTGTGTGATGAATTCAGGAACAAAATGGTATTCTTTTATAGCAGATACTTGTCCTTGCTTAGAAATCCAAACTTGGAGCTGATCAAGTTTGTCCCTTCTCTTGATAGCAACTAAACTAGTTCTTTAGTTTCCTGTGTTGTTTAAATGCATGCATAGCATTTAGATAGTAAATAATAGCCCATTTTCGTTAATTAAAGAGAGTAACTATTGGTTCTTCTGCGTAACTCGTCGGCTTCACCTTCTGAGGGTTGAAAGTTGGCATAAAGTTCTGGGCTATTTGCATCGAATCCTTCTGTGATTTTGCGATATTAGTTGCTCAAATCTTCATATTTTGATATTAGCATGTCAAATTTAGATATTTGCCCATTAGTTTTTCAAATCTAACGAGCTATCCTTCACTAGTCCTTTTGTCAGATTTTACATGAAAATGATCAATGTGAGGTGGGCTTGCCTTATCACTCTTGAATCTTCTTCAATTAATTCGAATCCAACTTATACCAAACTTATTACGATTAACTCATGCCAAATTTATCCTAAATTTGTCGATTCTTCTCCTTTCCCTTCTCTTTCTCTCACATTTCTACCCTAACTTGTCAAATTTGTAGAGACTGTTAGTAATGAATTAGTTAAAAGAGAGAACGGCTGGAGGAGTTAGGAGAAAGAAAATGGTGGAGTCGAGAGAAGGGGGAGAGAGAAATCAGTAAAATTAGATTGAGAGAGAGTTGTTGGAGGAGCTAGGAGGGAGAGAGAGTGAAGGAATGGAGAAGTTATGTACACAAATTTACTTTTCTACGTATAGATTTAAAACTTACAAATAATTATAATTTTGTCATTATTTTTTAACTAAGTTATCTTTTTAAATCCCGAATCTCTAAAACTTCTTTAAAATTTATAATAATGTCATCTTCTTTTTAAATCGTGTACAAATTTAAAACTTACAAATAATTATAAGTTTGCTATTATTTTTTGACTAAGTTATCTTTTTAAATTCTGAATCTCTAAAACTTTTTTAAAATTTATAATTATGTCATCTTCCTCTTCTATTCTCTCTCTAAAACCCAAAAAACTATTTTTTTTGTGCTATTTAAATCTTTAAAAAGAAAATACATTTCCCATAAACTCATTGATTTCCTGACTCTCTAAAATTTTTATATTCGTAATACTCAAAACGTTAGAAAGAGTTTTAAATTTTTTGAATTCACTATGACAAGTGGAATTAGAATTTAAAGTTTGAGTTTTTGAAACAAATGGAAAAATCCAATGTGCAACTGGTGTCGGAGGACAAATCTAAGGTATGACTTAATTTTTTTTTAGTTTTTGATTTTTTTTTTTGTTTGTAATTTATTAATACTAATTTTTCGTTTGTTGGGATGAGACAGTCATTGCTGGTCGGGTATTAATATATGATTTTCTGGTCGAATATTAATACCCGATCACTATATTTTTTGCTCGGATATTAACATCTGACTGAAACAAATGAATGAAATCGGACGAAAATAGAAGAGAAAGGGAGGGAGGGTAAAATTTGAGAAAATTTTTGGATGTACAAAATAAATCGCTAATGTTTCAAAATTGAAGATTAGCATAAAGAGTATTCTGGGCGTAAAGAGCAGATTGCGGTGCATAAATAGAATTGCCCAAGAAGTTAGAGAACTAGTACTTAATTGGAGATAGACAACAAAAGTACTTTACTATATGCAAAGTCTAGAATTCCACTTTGATAACACTTTTTCAAAGGCCTTGTCAAACTTGTGGAACTTCCTCCTTCTATCTCGACCCAAATCTCAAAAAGAATATCTGCTAAGACAGTGAGGAAGGAAAGATCGATTTTTAAGAGGCTTTGAAAGAAGGTAGAGTTGACTGGGGAGTTTGGAGGGATTGATAAGAGGGTGATAGTTAGTAGCAATGATATTAATAGAGAGATTAATTTTCAAATCCACACTTTTTTCTCTTCTTGGAACTAAAGAAGAGAGATTTCTTTCAGAGCTGAGATAATGCAACAGTGCAACCTCTAGTTATTTTGGAAGTTTAAAGATCGCGATCACCATCTTAAACTATCCAAAACTTAAGCAGATAGGTTCGTTCCATACATCAATTTACTCTTTTTGTCTGTCTTAGATGAACCTTGTAAAATATGGAAAACCACATAAACTCGAGTTAAATAGGTATAGCAATCGAATAAAACTAATAACTTAAAATAAAATGGAGCAAGGAGAGAACGTTGTTGATGGGAAATTCCATATGGGTACGGAACCTAATGGGAGTTTCCAAAGGAGCACATCATTTTTCCTGGTGAACCCACTTTTTAATTGTCCGGATTCAAAGCCCGGACAAAAAAAAGAAAAACACTGAGGAATGTGCTTACCAGTAAAATTGGTGTGCTCCTTTGGAAACTCCCATCCTAATCCAAGATTGATTTTACAAAAGTACTGTGTTTGTGTTTACACGATTTATTATGCAAAGCATGAAATGATTATTTTAAAGAAGCATTGAATCGAAATCCAAGAAAAATTAGATCTAACTAGGACAACAGTAAAACGATGGAAATATTCAAATAACTTGGAAATGGAGTTTAGAATGGCTTCTCTAGAGTAGATCAGATGGACGGCGACAGATGAAGTTGAACAAAGTTGAAAATAATGTTGAATAGCCTCTAAAAGAGAGCTGGTCGCCAACGTACACATCCTTAAACACAAGAATTTCTCCTTCCCTTTTGAAAACCGAGAATGTTTTGGATTTAGAGAGTTGTAAAGGATGTATGTCTTGTGTTGGGAAAATCACAAATAAGAGTTGTAATTGTAGAAAAGTAAAGAATAATAAATCACATGAATACAGACTATGTCCAAGACAACTAGATGGTTTTTTGCTTTCTTTAGAGTAGATTTACAAGTACACCATATATATATATATATATATATATATATATATATATATATATATATATATATATATAGGAAACGGAAATTCATCGGCGGTGAAGGGAGTTCCTTTACCGCCGCTTAGGTGGCCCAATAAAATTATTACACGTAGCGCCACTTAAAGGGTAGTTAAGAGAGTTATTTTATTTGTTACTTTAAGTGGTATCACGTGTAATAATTTTATTGAGCCACCTAAGGGACGGTGAAGGAACTCCCTTCACTGCCAATGAATTTTCCGTTTTCTCATATATATATATATATATATATATATATATATATATATATATATATATATAATGGAAATGAGTCGTTACCTCATTTAGTTATATGAGTTAGCACAAAAAATATAATGATCCCATTATGTTTTTTTTTTTGTTTTAAATTTGGATTATCATCTCCACATTCAGTTTATTTAGTTTTAGTTATGATTTACCCTTTCATTAAATAAAACAAAACTAATGGTTTTCGATGAACACAATATTTTGTATCCACTTAGTAGCAGAACAAATAAACTATAAAGTCCATAAAATTTGATTCTCAAGTAACTAAGGAGGTAGAGACTATATTTGTAGTAAAAAATATTAAAAAAATAATGAAATCACTATCTTTTTGTCACGAGCTCATGTAAGTTGCCGTCTTACATAGAGTGTGTGTGTATATATATATATATATATATATATATATATATATATATATATATATATATATATATATATATATATATATATATATATATATATATATATATATATATATATATATATATATATATATATATATATATATATATATATGAAATTGATGTATAGTATTTTAGTAGTCTTTGACTCAACAATCTCTCCACTCGGAGACTAAACACATCTATATCCTTCTACTTCTCATCAATGCTATGAAACTTGGCCTTGGTGGCACACCCTGTAAACTTCAAGCTTATGGACCAACTAAAACAATGTATAGTTTTAGTTTAGCAATGGTAACTGTCTTCATTAACCTATCAGTTGGATTTCTCTTTCCTTAGATCTTCTAAAGCGAGCTCTTCATCTCTTAAAATATCACTGATGAAATGATACTTATTTCTTATAGGCTTTGTTCTTGAGTGAATTGCTAGATCTTCGCTAGATAGATAGCACTTTGTCTATTATTGTATAAAGTACTAATCTCTTGCTCATCTCCCTAATTTGATCGGCAAGTCCGGTAACTAAATAATCTCCTTGTTAACATCAGTGATGGCTACATACTTAGCTTTATAGTAGAACGAACAATAGTCTGCTACAATTAAGAGACCCCCACTCATAACAGTACTACCAAATATGTATACATAACTTATAGTGTTCTTAATATTATGAATATTACCAAATAAATCAAAATCAATATAACCATGAAGTATTAAACTTCCTCCTCTAAACACAGGCTCTTACTTGTAGCACCTTGTAAACATTAAAGGATCCATTTGATGGCCTCCCAATGCTGCTTCTCTGGATTATTTATGTACCTACTCATGTTCCACTACATGTACTATATATGGTCTGATGCAAACCATAATATACATAAGACTAGCATAGAAATATTTGGTGTCTTATTTACATGAGTACATTCTACCTCAATAATGAGTGATTGTTCTTTAGATAGCTAGAAATGACTAAGCAAAGAGGTGCTAATTGGCTTAGTATTCTACATATTGAATCTTTGCAGAATCTTTATGATATATTTAGTTAGCGATAGAGTTAATGTACCAATAATTCATTCCCTGATAATCCACATGCCAAGAATTTAGTTTTAAGCTCCCAGATTTTTCATTACAAACTTACTTGATAACTGGTTTTTCAACTTATTCACCTCATAAGCATAAAAGAATACTATCAACATATTATCAATGTAAAGCAGTAGATTAACAAAACTATTATTATATCTCTTGACATAGTAGGAATAGTCTACATAGCATCTCAAGAATAGCTCATGCATAAGCCTGTCAATTTTCTTAAATAATTATCCTGAAGCTATTTCAAACTATACAAGCTCATTCGCATCTTTCACACAAATTTATTGTTGTTTTGAGACACAAATCCTTGATGTTGCTTCATGTAAATATTTTTTTCAAGATCACTGTAAATGAAAGCCATCTTCACATCCATTTGTTCCAATAGCAAATTCTCAATAGCAACCATACATAAAACTAACCTAACGGTAGTTAGCTTCACAAGTGGAGAAAAATATCATTATAATTAATACCTTCTTTTAATTAAAAACCCTTAACAATCAATTTGTCCTTGTAACAATTATTATCATCAGCTTCTTACTTCACCCTATAATCTCATTTATTATACTATGCCTTTATGACCTCGAGTAGTTGGATCAATTTTCATGTATTGTTGCCAGTTAGAGAATCTATTTCATTCTTCATTGTTAGCTTCATCTTGCTTGCATAATCACTTTGCAAAGCCTTATCATAACATTCTAGTTTACTACGATCTGATAGTAGAAGATAGTGTAAAGCAGCTGAATTAGTTCCTCTTGTATTGTTTGGAGCCTTATATTGCCTGGTTGACCTGTTCAATATAGTACCTGGTGAATTGGCTCTTCTTGTGTTACTTCTTCATCATTTGATTGTGCTTACTAGCATCAGAATTTGAAGAATCATCTAGAGCAACATATTAAGAGTCTTTAATCTGAGTTCCTACTTATTTAGTATCCGCTACACTAACCTATCCTAATATATCATCTCATCATTAAATATGACACTCTTGTTATGAATTATTTTCAACCCAAAATCGATATAAAAAATTATTGGTGTAGAGTGGAAAAATATAACCGGAAAATTCCACTAAAAGGAAGACCGTAAATGTCTGACTAATTAGTAGCATTACATCAGAGTGAAATGTGAGGCTAACCAGTATCTCACATGAAGGTTAAAATCGGACTCCTCGATAGCTATGCACGAAATTCAAAATGTGAGGCAAGCCAGTAGCCTCGCATCACTACTATTTCAGTTAGACCGAAACCATTTCAGATAATAAATCTGATCAGTAAAGAGGTGGTTATTTCCTTATCTTTAACTACGAGTTAGGTTATTTATCTATATTAAAATTTATCCCCTAACAAGGGATCTCAATCTTATCTAAAAGGATGTGGGTATATCTTCTTTTAGCCTATAAATAGCTATTAGAAAAGAGAAAAGATTGACTATTTTTAGACACTTAGAACTCTTTGACTATTTTCTTCATGATTCTATGCTTAAGCAAACTTAGTTCCTCCATCAAAGCGGGCAACCATTCCATCCTCTTCCCATCTACGATCAAGGTAAATAAATTGTTAACGAGACATATAATCGAGTTTCATCGCCATGAAGAAAGAACTCAATATTAAATAAATGAGAATACAATCTGATTCGCTCCTATTTTTTAATTTCCTCCATCAAAGAGGCCAACCATTCCATCCTCTTTCCATCTACGATCGAGGAAAATAAATTGTTAACAAGACATATAATCGAGTTTCATCGCCATGAAGAAAGAACTCAACATTAAATAAAGTAGAATACAACCTGATTCTCTCATATCTTGTAATTTTCCATTTCCTTTTCTTAAAAATTGTAAGCCATTTTTTATGAATGGAAAAAATGGATTTTTCCAACAAACAAGAGCTGACGACTTTGTTGCGGACACCCTTCACTATTGAATAGAAGGTCAAGATACAAACTGATATATAGAAGATGAGAGAAATGGTGGAAACATTGATTGTCGAATTTGATCAACAAAAATATTGAATAGTTCATCCCTTTAGGATCGGCTAGCCCAAAGCAGTAAAGTTATCGCTGTGTCACCTTCGACATGAAGGCGCCAAAGCAAATATAGAAATAGGCTCCTGTTTAAAAGGAATCTCAAGATCTTACAGCTCTATAGCCATCCAAGTGAGAGATCTCACCCTCCACATTGCGAGACATCACTTTAATGATCCTTACAGATTATATTCAATGTATTGTGTCTAACCTTTTGGTGATTTCTCGGATACCACCTCCCATGGACTTCCTCATAAACTTTGATAGTTCCTTGGACACTCGATCTCCTGAATTTTTGTGATGCGAAACTATGAGGGTGATCTGTTGTTAATAGGTGCCATCCTATTATATATTAATGGATTAATTACACTCAGACCTCCTGTAGTATGATGGGTGTATAACTTATCACCCACAAAGTTTAAAACTCTCACTTGGACTTCCTGGATTGCAGAAAGAAACTGATAGAGAAGCTCAAACGAACATATTTTTTCTGCGGTCTAAGGAGTCTAAGTGAGAGTTTAAAACTTTAGGGGTAACAAATTATACATCCTCATACTACAGGGGACCTGAGTATAATTAACCCTATATTAATTCAGGGGTTTAAAATTTACATCATCCATCAGAAGATCAGTACAACAAAATTTATCAACATATTTTACAAATTCCATCCCTCTTTTTAACAAACCAACAAAGAAAAACCAGAAGGCTCTTGTTCCTATGGAAGAACAATCCAAACACCGTCAATATTATCTAAACTAAACCAATAAATCTCTACAATCTCTTAATTCTAATACAAACTAACCTACTTATAAGTATCATATTTTGCATATTTATGACCTCATTTTATCTATTTTTGTATATAAATAATTTTACTCAGGTATTTGTACTTACCTTTTCAGATTAATACCATTCCAGCAAATATTACATGAAATTAGCTAAAGAGATGTAAAAACCAAGTCCAAAAGAAGTTGAAAACAAGCATCCATGGAATCATAGAGCTCAAACCCTCAAAGTCAAAATCCAGTCATGAAAATAAAAAGATAGCTTGAACATCAAGTCTAGAATGTCAGGAAGCCTGAAATTATGCTTTTGCTGCTGACCAAGGGCAACTGCTGTTGATTGGAAGCAAAATTAGGGAGTTGACATGCCATCTTTTTTGTGTTGATTTATATGTGGATTATGACTCTTTTGAAGGTGTTGACCACCACAGATTAGAAGTCAATGCCTCTAATTGGTGGAAACAGTCATGAGTCAGAAACTAATATAATTTAGAGGGGTTCCGTATAATTTTAGGACTCTGTATGATTACGTGGATTTTGATTTAAAAAATTCGGGTTCTACATATTTGCTATAATCCTTGTAAACTCATGTCTTTTTGTACTTTTGATTATTTTAACAAAATTAAGATTGAGAGCTGGAAAGGGATGACCATTATATCTGAACACAATTGAGCTTGATTTCTTCGTTCTTCATTAATTTCTTCATAAGTAATATTTTTATTGCTTTCGTAGATTAGATTTAATTAATTTTGTAGTTAGAATTTATTTGCTTTCTTATATTAAGTTTTAGTTACTTTTTAAGGTTAATTAATATTTCTCTTGCTTTTATGAATAAATATATGAAAAAGTTCATATATATTTATTTTTCATATATGAAAAAGTTAAATTTATTTATGTTGCTTTTATGAAAATTGAATTTCTCTTTACTGACAATCTTTCAATAAAGGATTACAATTTAACGGTTTCCCGTTTACAGAAGATGAGAAAGATGGACTTCCTCTTTGTTTAGAGCTGGGTTTCTAAGTAGCTATGGAGGATGATCCTGCTCTCCGTTGACACTCCGTACAACTTCTCTCAGTTGGCTAAAGGAAAAGAAAAAAGAGGCTCTTTACTCTTGATTACAAGGGGTAATTTCTGGGAGAAGACGTCTCTGTCTCTGTCCATCTCTCTGTCTGTGTCTCTCTCTCCCTTGTGTCTCTTTCGCTCCCCGCCATTTATAGGGGATTTGGAGTAACTTCCCGCCATATTTGCTCGTCCGTTAGCTCCCACTACTCGAGAAGTGCCGCCATATTCGTCAGGCAGTTGCTCCCACGACCAAAGTGACGCCGCTGCATTCGTTTGGCAGTTAGTCCCACGATCCGAGGTGGCAATTTTTCTGTTCGGGTCGGGTGATTTTATATTAAACCCCTACCCGAAAGTTATGGGTAGTGTCGCGAATCTCAGCTTTAGACTCGCGAACCCATTCTGTCGCCTGGATCGTGGATTTCAGTTTCTCAGATTTGCGGATCTCAGTTTTAGATTCGTAGATCCGATGAGTTGCGGGCTTCTGTCTCTGAATTCGTAGATCTGCTTTGCTTTTCCGAAATTTTTTGCCGACAAAACCCCCTCCAAAGTTTCCAAAAACTCTCATGACTCTTAAGGATTTTTGGAATACTTTGGATATAATATTCTGTATTAGAATTTCCATTGCGTTTGCTTGAAGTCTGTGACTCTGTATTAGCGCCACTACTGCTTCTTGCTTTTGAAAGGGGCACGTCTCTGTATTAGGGGCGTGAGCCTTCATCTTGGAGTAGAAAACGACTCTGTATTAGGGTCATGAACTCTTATTTTGGAAGGAACACATCTCTGTATTAGGGGCGCGAGCCTTCATCTTCATTTTTTGAGTAGAAAACGACTCTGTATTAGGGTCACAACTTTTCTTTGGAAGGGGAGCGACTCTGTATTAGGGGCGCGAGCCTTCTCTTTTGAATAAAAAACAACTCTTTATTAGGGTTGCAACTTGTCTTCGGAAGGGGCGCGACTCTGTATTAGGGGCGCGAGCCTTCACTTTTGAATAGAAAACGACTCTGTATTAGGGTCGCAACTTTGTTTTCGGAAGGAATACGTCTCTGTATTAGGGGCGCGAGCCTTCACTTTTGAATAGAAAATGACTCTGTATTAGGGTCGCAACTTTGTCTTCAGAAGGAACACGTCTCTGTATTAGAGGCGCGAGCCTTCGCTTTTTTTTTTTTTTTTTGAGAAGAGAGCGGCTCTGTATTAGGGTCACAAACTTCACTTTTTGAGGAGAAACCGACCTGTATTAGGGTCGCGAGCTTTTTGCGGGAAGGTTAGCAGCACAAAAGTGGCTGGGATGGAGGACTTCAAGGGGGATTGTGCGTCTGATGAATCAGAACGAAAGGGAGAGGACACTGGCGCACCGGTTCAGGCTGCTGTTCTTGATACTTCTCCTGATCCGACGTTGATGAAGACTTCTCCTCCGTTGCCGTCTTCTCCTGAGAAATCTTCGAATAAGCGGAAGAGATTAAGGCGTCTTAGCGACTTGCCTACCATTCCGCGGAGAACTGATTCGCAGAGCACCTTGTCTGGGGCAGGAACTGCAATACTCACTCTGGCTTCTGAGTCCCTCGTAGAGGAATCCGAGGAAGAGGAAGATGACTCATCTGTAATTCTCCGTTCCCTTAAGAGGCGTCGAAGTCAGGGACCGGTTCTCTACAATGATCCTACTCCTGTTACTCGAGAGGGTTCCATTCCTCCTGTTGTCCAGGCCGACGTTGAAGTTTGTGCTCCTTCGGCTTTACAAGAGGACTCTGTGACTCCTGTTGCTCAGGACACTACTGATGAAGTGCAAATCATTGGGGAGACCCGCGCACCAGACTCTCCAAAGGCAGCACCCCCTTCTGAAGATAAAGATGAATGGGGCGACGATGATGACGCCAGTAGTGACAGTTTCTGTTCTTCTACTCCTCTTTCGGATCATGGTAAATATGTCTTTATGAGCGAGGAGGTTCGAGCCGAAGTATATGGGCCCGAAGTATTTGGTCCTGAAGTGTATGGACTTGGAGAATCCAGCGTCCAACCTTCAGGTCTTCATCTTCTTTCTTCAGCAATTATGTTATCTTATCAAATGATACTGTAATACTTAGCTGTCAATTTTTTCTTTTCTTCTTCTTTTTTTTTTGCTAGCTCTAGTTTTGACTCCGGACTTGGAGGGCGCGAAGGTGGCTTCACCAGACAGTACCATCACAGGAGCTGACACTGGTGGAGCGACCGAAGTTATTACTACCGCCGTTGACATTTCAGAAGCAGTGATTCCCTCGGCTGCCATGTCTACGGTTTCGGCTACAACTGCTTCAACTGATCCCGTAGTTCAGGAGACTGTGATTGGTAGTTCCGTGGAAATCTCCAAGGGTGTCATTCTTCCTGTTGCGGATCAACCTGCTTCTGCCTCATCTAGTATTACTCCTTCTCATGCAGACGTTTATATGCTTGAGAGTGATTTGCTGAAGGACACTGTGGAGATTTTTCTTCAGTTTCTGGATCGTTGTATCGATAAAGTGCTAAAGGGGGTTCCTTTCGCTTCGATCGTCAATGTTCTCAACATTTATTTAACTGGTATTGTTAGCATTGGTGGGGAGGATAGAACTGCTCCTTTCAGGTTTATGAGAGCTCAGCTTCAAAGGCACGCTGAATCTCTGTCGAAAGCCAGAAGTGCTGATAAGTCTGAGACAGTGGAAATCATCTTCCAGAAGCTGAGAGAGGAACAACTTAAGTTCCAGAAGGAGACTCGGGAGAGGGCAGATGTTTGCAAGGCCTCTTTAGAAAAGGATCGATCAGACCGCGAGTCTCTGGTTCTTCAAGTGGAAGCCGCTGCTTCAATTGTCAAGGGCCAGGATCAAGCCATTGCCAAAACCCAAGCTTTCCTAGCCAAGATCACCAAGGAGCGTGATGAGTCAATGAGGAATCTGGCCGATTTATCGCGTCGGAGGGACGATATATCCAGGGATCTCCAGGCGGTGCAAGCTGAATTGGACTCGTTGGAGGCTGCTGCAGCGCAGAATGTTATTGCTAGTGACGAAGAACTGCGTCGCCAAGCTACTGTTCAAACTTATGAGATCCTCCAGCAAGACATTGATGACGCAGAGGAGAAAATAAAAGTTCTCTTGAACCATTGAGTTGTAGAACTCTTGTGTACACTGCTTTAGGTTTCTCTCTCTTTTCTTTTTGTTGTAATAGTTTCCTTGTCGTTTATGGAGAACTTCATTTGATCTTCCGAGGCGTGATTTTTCAATTGTTCTTCAAAGATTTGTAACGAACTTGCCATTTTTTGTCTGAAGTTTGTGAACCATCGTAAGACTCTGGTGTCTGTATATCTGTTACACAACTTTCTTAAGTCACGTGAATTTTAGGAGTTCGCAGATTTACATTTATCCATATCTGATCCGCGACCCGGGTTCCGGAACTCTAGTCCGCGATGCCTCATCTGGAAGTTCGCGGAATAGAGCATAGATTTTTCAGAATTTGTAGAGACTTCTGCGAGCCGTGGGATGCAGTCGTTTGGTCGTGGAATTCCAACTTTGCATGCCTCTATTAATGACGAGATCTTTGGGTTGCCATATCTAAGCGTCCCATGCAATCAACAATAAATTCTGTTGAGATCTGAACTGAAGATCTTGACCGACGATCTTGGTCTTATCTTTTCTAAACTGAAGATCACAGTTAGCAGCTTGCCTATATAAGGCACATGCTTTCTTCGATGAAGGATCATTCAGCCGTAAGAAAATTTCTTCTTGACTATTCTCTTTCTCTCTTTTGTAGTCGATCCACCGGCGCAACTATGTCTTCTTCTTCTTCAGCCGAAGTGATGGATAAGAGTTGGCATGTCACAAGGCCTCCAGACTGCATCGATCTAGGGGGGTGTCTCACCGATAAGGTTTTTCTGACCGTAGTCATTTTCCTTACTTAAGGTATGCATCTTCTTCTGATTTATACCTTCCTCTTCCTTTTTTTTTTTTCCTTTCCTTTTAACAAGAATTTGTTTTGGCAGGAGATAGCCGTAGTCATTCTCCTTAACAATAGCCCAGACCCGATGGGCTCGTAATTGCTTCCAATGCCTCAAGGGGCTTGGAAGGTCTCATGTATCTTACATGAGAGAAAAGATTTCGGGTCTGGGGCATTATTGTTCTTCTTTCCTAGTATCCCACAAGGTTGGGGTACTAATGACCAGGACCTTGAATTTGCGCAATCCGTCAGCTATATAGCTGGGGTTCGCACTCGGTATGCCCAGTTTTGAGCTAATCAATTCACTGGTATCATCCCTGGGAGGCCACCAGGAGGTCCCTGACTGTGGTCGGAAAGAAGAAACAAGATTATGCTTTTTAAGCCATCCTAAAAAAAAAAGGAGGCTACAAGAGCAAATTGGAAATGGAGGCCAGGGAGCAAACTTTTTGATCTGAACCATGCCGAAAGAGGCGGTTACAGAAGCAAGTCTATCATTCCCGAAGAAGGGCCTGCATGAGCAAACTTTTCTGGATCTGAACCATACCGAAAGAGACGGTTACAGAAGCACGTTTCCCCCCTTTTTTTGTATTTACTCTTATTGGCTGTATAACACTTAGAGAATTTTCTGTAATTTTGTTCTGAAGATGAATAAAGAAGTTTTTTTCTTTCTACGTAACTGAGAGTATCTAAAAGATAATTCTGATATTGATTACCAGAGATAACTGTTAACTTGATAATTTTGAAATGGACCAGAATTTTCCAAGTACCCAAAATTACTATGAATGAATGAACTTCCTTGTTGATTCGCCAAATGTGTTATTGACTTGGCAAATTTAATGGACAGAAAAATCTGGTTTGCCAGAGATAATTTTTAACTTGGCAAAATTTGATAGAAAGAAAATCCGGTTCGCCAGAAATAATTTTTAACTTGGCAAATTTGGATAGGAAGAAAATCTGGTTCGCCAGAGGTAATTTTTAACTTGGCAAATTTTGATAGAAAGAAAATCTGGTTCGCCAGAGGTAATTTTTAACTTGGCAAATTCTGATAGAAAGAAAATCTGGTTCGCCAGAGGTAATTTTTAACTTGGTAAGTTTTGATAGAAAGAAAATCTGGTTCGCGAACTAAAGGCTTTTTAGTCCGGATCCAGGAATTTTCATTGACGAAGTTCTAATTATAGAGAAACTATTTGCTCATGGCTAGCATAGAACTGCCTAGGTAGTATTATAGCTGGTGTTCTGCAATTTTGCTAAGGATAATATTTCTTCAAGAATTTGTCGTTGATTGGCATTAGGACCTTGTCACCATTAGGCTTCGTCAACCGATACGGCCCGTTGGAGTAGATCGTATCAATGACGAAGGGTCCCTCCCACTTTGGCTGAAACTTCTCCCTAGGCTTCTGGCTAGTTATGATCGGTCTTCTAACTGACAGGACCAGATCACCCTTCTTGAAAGTTCTTCGCTTAGCCTTTTTGTTAAAGGTTCTGGAGATCCGCGCCTGGTATAGCTCGATACTCTGTTGAGCTTCTAAGCGTTTATCATCCCAGGCTTCTAACTCCTGGAGTCTTTGCTGATGCTTTTCTTCTCCTGTCATCCTTGTTGTTAACGCGACTCGTAACGAAGGGATTTGAATCTCCAAAGGCAAGACCGCTTCTGACCCATATACCAAGGAGAACGGAGTGGCATTGGTGGGAGTTCGGACTGTGGTTCGGTATGCCCACAGGCACTCTCCGAGCTTTTCATCCCAATCCCGTTGATTGGATGACACAAACTTTTAAAGAAGTTTTATAATGGTCTTATTAAAGGCTTCCGCTAGACCATTGGCTGCAGGGTAGTATGGCGACGAAGCCACATCTTCGATCCTATACTTGTTACAAAATCTAGAGTACACTTGGCTCACGAACTGAGGTCCATTGTCGTGAATTATTCTTCTAGGCACCCCGAAGCGATAAAGCACATGGTGCTTAATGAACTTGATAACATCTGACGATTTTACTTCGGTCAGAGAGATGGCCTCAGTCCATTTTGAAAAGTAATCAGTTATGGCCAAAATGAACCGATGTCCTCTCGTTGATGGCGGAGAATATGGCCCTATGATATCCATGCCCCATTGCTCAAACGGCCATGACGTAGCCGTCGGGTGGAGATATTCTGGAGCTTGATATATAAAGTCTGCATGTATTTGGCAGGCCCTATACTTCTTGGCGTAGTTGACTGCTTCTATCATCATCTTAGGCCAATAATAACCCATTCTTCGGATTCTATTCCAGAGTTTTGGTCCTGGCTGATGTGCTCCGCATATGCCAGCGTGAACTTCTTCGGTACCTTTTGAGCTTCGCGGTTGGAAAGACAGCGAAGTAACACTCCGTCGTAGGATTTTCTGTACAACGTCTGGAGTTTCGCGTTGTAGTAAAATCGGATGGACCTTCTCTGAATGGATTTGGCTTCTTTTGAATTTTCGGGTAATATCCCGTAAAGGACATAGTTTATATAAGGAAAACGCCAATCTCTTGGTTCTAGGCTAGATGCACAGGCGTCAGCTTCGTTTTCTTGTGGCTTCTTCGCTTCCTCTTTGAGCTCACCCTTTGAGTAGAATAACTCTTTGCTGCTTACCATAATTTGCCTTTTAGTATGCTTGGGCAAGGCTAATGTGGCGGCCAAGGAAGCTAGCGAATCCGAGTAACTGTTGAGGTGGTGCTTTATGTGGCTGATATAGAAGCCAGTGAAACCGTTAGCGAACTTGATCACCTCATGATAATACGGCAAGAGGTCTTCATTTTTGACTTCGTACTCCCCTTTTATTTGGTTTACAACGAGTTGAGAGTTCCCATACGCCTCCAAATATTTGACCCCCAGTTGTTTGGCTATTCTTAAGCCGATTAGGAGGGCGTTGTATTCCGCGACGTTGTTGGAGCACGAGCTTGTCAATGAATAAGCTTGAGGAATGATGTGGTTGCGAAGAGAGACGAGAACAAATCTCACCCCCGCTGTCGTCTTTCCTTTGGATCCCATTCGGGAGGCACCATCAAAGAAAAGTTGCCATACACCTTTCGAAACTGTATTCGATTCAGAAGACCTTCTCGAACCATCCTTTTCTGGAATTAAATCTCGTTCCTCCACCTCTCCTGGGATTTGTTCATATAACCTTGAGGATGTCGGGACTGGATGTTCGGCCAAGAAGTCGGCCACGGCCTGTCCTTTGATAGATTTCTGTGGGACGAAGTGCATATCATATTGTGATAGCAAAATAGCCCAATTGGACAGTCTTGAGTTTAATGACCCGGGTTTAGTCATTAATATTCTTAGAGGGTTAACTCTCGATACAACATGGATAGTTTGTCCAACTAAGTAGTGTCACATTTTTTGTATTGCGAACACTAACGCTAGACATTCTTTTTCCACGGAATTATACCGGTGTTCCGCCCCAATCATCATTCTGCCGAGGTAGTAGATGGCTTGCTCGTGGCCTGACTCATTCTTCTGCGCTAACAAAGCGCCTAGTGAATGGTCCATAACCCTTACATATAACTGGAAGGGCCTTCCCGAAATTGGGGACACGAGCACTGGTGGTTTCGTGAGATATCGTTTGATCTCTTCAAAAGCCTTCTGGCATGCGTCATCCCAGATGAACGACACTCCTTTCCTCATCAGTCTGGTGAAAGGTTGACATTTACCAGATAAATTTGATATAAATCTGCGAATGTACGCCAGCCTACCTTGTAACCCTCTTAACTCTTTGAGGTTACAGGGAGGTGGCATGTATTGGATAGCTTTGACTTTGTTTGGATCAAGATGTATTCCTTTCGAAGTTATAACAAAGACGAGGAATCTGCCACTAGAGATCCCCAGGAAAGACTTAGCTGGATTCATCTTGAGCTGGTGCTTCCTCATGAGGTCAAACACCGTTTTCAAATCTTTCAAGTGATCTTCTTTGTTTCTGCTTTTAATTGCTAGGTCATCTACGTAACACTCCACTGTTTTCCGGAGGTGCTCGTGGAAGATTGCATGCATGGCGCGTTGATACGTAGCGCCTGCGTTCTTTAGGCCAAAGGGCATGACGGTATGCAGTATACTCCGAGTGGTGTCCTGAAGGACGTATGCTTCTCATCATCGGGGTACATCTTTATTTGATTATATCCCGAGAATCCATCCATGAACGTCATGCGCTCATACCCACAAGTATTATCTATCATAATATCAGTGATGGGTAATGGAAATTCGTCTTTGGGTCAAACCTCATTCAGATCCCTAAAGTCTATACAGACTCGGATTTTTCCATTTTTCTTAGTCACGGGAACTATATTTGTGACCCAATCAGGGTGTTGTTCCTCGCGAATAAAGCCTGACGCGATCAACTTTTTGATTTCGGCTTCTATAGCTTCCATGATCTCTGGGTGGAATCTTCGCTGTTGCTGCTTTATTGGCTTAGCTCCTGGTCGGATCTTCAATTTGTGAACCGCTACACTTGGGTCCAACCCTGGCATTTCCTCATAACTCCAGGCAAAAATATCGATGTATTCGTGGACGAGTGATATCAATTCTTTCTTTTCTTCCGAGGATAGGTTCTCACTTATAAATATGGGTTTACGATTCTTTTCATCTCCCATATTGATTTGGATCACTTTATCTTTAGTTGAGGGCTCCCGTTGTTCAAACTGAATCTCCCACTCCCTATTAAGATGCTTGTTTCAAGGGTCGTCTTTCGCTGGTGAGGTTTCTTCCAAATCTTCGTCTTTTTTGGTCGCGGAAGCCATGTTCGTGGAGACCTCGTGGAAAATCACACCTGTGCTGACATCTGAATCCTAGCATGATGATTCTGACGAATGATCGTTGTGTCTTTCCTCCGCCTTGTCGCTTGAGGAGGCCTCGGAAGTGGTGACACATCCCAACCCCCTGCCGTTTTTCTGGTAATAGTCTGGCGTCTTTCCTTCGGGGACAAAAGGCTGAAGGATTGTCCTCCTTTCTTTTTCGAAATTCAAACCTCTGCCTTTGGCCAGATTGTATCCCATTTTCTTCATTATTTCACGGAAATTTTCATCGTAATGGAAGAACTCGGGTTTTCCCTGTTCTTCCTCAGAATCTGAACATTTCTTTTTGTTCCTCTGACTTGCTCTTCCAAATACTATGGCCTTTTGGGTTCCGCTCTTGGGAGGGACCTCAAAAATAGCTTGGTCAACCCTTCGACGTCATCACTTAGTTCACATAAGGATGATCGGATAGGTGCTTGGAAGGCAGCCAGCGAATATATCTCATTTACACAGTCGCTAAATGCATCTGTGCTAGTGTTTGAGGGCTCAGAATCAACACCGGACGAATAAGCAAATTCCAGATTTTCATTTATCACCCATTCACCATCAGAGTGAACGACGTTATTTACATCAAGGCCTTCGAGGCTTATCACAATGGGCTCACCATCCCAGATTACATCCTCGGATTCAGAATCTTCGGATCCTGATTCTGTATCAGCCTCTTCGCCACTATCAGAGTCATCTTGAACGGGCCGCTCTGCGACGCCAAACACATCTTGATACAGCAACGCGTCAGTAAAGTAGTTTTCGACTCCTTTGAAGGGTTGTTTCTTCGCAATGAGTGTCTTCACGTTCGTGTCTTCGTTGGTGTAATGTGGAGGGTACGATCAGATTGCTATGGATCCAGGGTCTCCCTAACAACAGATTGTATGACGTGTCTGCATTTATCACGTAACACGTAACTTCCGTTTTCAGGTCGCCGATTTGACACTTGAGCTTTATTTTACCCAAGGGTTTACTATCGTTAGCATTGAACCCAAAGATGGTAGTGTTGGTTGCGGCCAACATGTTCATCGGCACTCCAAGATATCGCAGCATCCTACACGGCATGATGCTCAAAGCCGAGCCTGGATCAACTTGAATACGATCAACCTCCGTAGATCCTATGTATCCTTTGTAATACAAAGGGCGATGATGCTTATTACTTCTAACTTGCATATCTTCTGGAGAGAAGGTGACGCAAGGGATGTTTTTACCAGAGATCTGGTGACAAGTCGCGCAAAGAGACTCTCCTTCTTCGATCGTCTCTGGTATTTGCACCAAGAACACTTCCGAATCTTGCAGAGCCTCGCTTAAAGTTTTCCTAGTAGATTTGGAGAGTTTCAGGACCTCGTACAAGGTTATCCTCGCAGGGATATTGGCTAACTGTGTTAGGATGTCGAACTGGAATGACTTTTGCGAGTCTTCCACAAGTTCTTTTCCCTTCCTCCTTAGAGCTCTGTCAAACTTCAGCTCCTTTTACTTGACTTTCTCTAGAGATGGTTGAGCATTTATTGTTTGGCCGTAATTCTTTAAGTAATCTTTTCCCGAACGGATTCCCACGGAGGGAATGTCCGCATCGGCGACCAAGGAATTTCCGATTTCTCTTTCCGAATCGGTCAGAGCAGGGGTGATCTCCTCGTCTTTGGGAATTACGGAAACGACATTAGAGGTGAAGACCCTCTCTCTTCGCTTCTTCCCAGATGAATTGGAACTCCATTATTTATCATTTAGGAGATCAGGATGTACCCATAGTATCTCCTCCCTATCAGTTTCAAAGGAAAATAGTCCTTTCTTTTGCTGTTGGTGCAGGTCAAGATTTACGACTTGCATCGTGCCTTTATGGATGGACTGCACCCCGTCTTAAACTGTTGACTCTATCCAGTTGGGCGCTTTGCCGAACTTGACAGTCACCATATTCGCAGTCACCTTCTTCTGATGCTCTTGAAGCTTGATGACATTAGCGTCCACTAAGGCTTGAATTTTGTCTTTCAGGATGTAGCAGTTTTGGGTGGGGTGGTTAACGATCCTATGGTAGACACAGTAGTTAGGATCATTAACTTTCCCAGCTTCTTCTGGAAGTTTAGACTCTGGCAACTTCAGCATCTTCTTACTCATGAGGGGGTTGAAGATAGTCTTCGTGTGCTCATCCTTAAAGGAGTATTGCTTTTGCAGCATTCGCGCCTGAGGATGAAGTTTCGAGGGAGTCTTCGTGGGTTGTTGCGCATCAGTGACCATTGTTTCCTTTCCCTTATACCCTCGGGGTCGGGACTTGTAGCTGTTGTCACCACTGCGCTTCGGTTTCTCCTCGCCTCCTTCTTCTTCAAGCCTTTGTGCGATTTCTTCAGCTTCTAGGGCGAGATCCTTCCAAGTTGAGGACTTCACTGCTCCAATTCTGGCTAGAACCTTGGTCGATAAATTATGTCGACAGGTTTCTACCAGAGTCTTGTCTGGCATCCCATGCGGACATCTGAGAGAATCATTTCGAAATCTTTTGATGAAGTCCCGAGTTGACTCTCCTTTCTTTTGTTTAGCAGCTAGGAGCGCCGGCATTGACACCTCCATTTCGTCTTCATAGAATCAAGTGAGAAAGGCTTTCTCCATGTCGCTCCAGGAATTGATGGTTCCCGGTTCTAATATCTGGAACCATTCAAAAGCTAGCCCGGTTAAGGTACTAACAAATACTCTTGTAATAATAGGGTCGTTTCTGGATAAATGCCCTATCTGCGACTTAAAATAGTAGAGGTGTTGGTTTGGTGATCCTCTACCATTGAAAGATTTGAGTTTCAATGGTTTGTAGCTTTCTGGGAACAGCACCGTTTCCCATTCCATGGGATACGGTCTTACCACGCCCAATTCTTGTAGGTCACCCTTATGCATGAGGGCGTTCAGTTGATTCTGGAAGCTTTCCATCCAGACAGCATTTGCGTTTGCCTCCTGATGCATGGAACGGTTGTCATCATGTTTATGATGTTCTTCCTCTTCTCGGTTGTTATGAGGATCATGACCTTCTTCTTCGGTCTTTTTCAGTTTAGCTCTTTCTAACTCCATCAGGACGTGTAGCATATCTTTAAGCTTGTTGATGGCGTTCTGCTGTTGCTGGATATGCCTATCTTGCTCCGCCATTCTCCATATGAACTCTTCTGGGACATTGTTTAGCATCATATATACAGAGGCGGAGTCTTCTAAGAATGAATCAGACGCTGTGATTCAGCCATAACAGACTTGGCTACATCTTCTTCATCAGATGAGATCTCCGCCATCTGTCTATAATTCATAGGGATCGTCACCCCACTTTTGAGTCGAGTGTACCGAAAAACTCCTTGTTCTTCGTTGGATGGATCTTTCGAACTCGAAGAGGGCTCTGGGTCAGAGACTTCTTCTTCGGAGATTTTCTTTGTCTTCTTTTTCTTCTTCTTTTCTCCAACGCTTATCATGTTGGAGGTCATCGTGGGATATTCCGGCTCAGGAAACTCGAGTCCGCGTCGCCTCCTTTTTTATGATGTTGACAGAGGTGACAAACGATAAAACACCGAGGGTCGGGTATGAGTTGAACAATGACAGTGAGACAGTACTGCATTGATCAGTCGTTTACAGTGGCATTGAGATACATAGGATTCTTCTCTTTTTCTGTTCAGAAGTTCCCTAAGATCTCTTGCACTGGAGTCCCTTGTGATGGGCTCATCTGTGAGAGATAACTTCAGGGATGACGGAGTTTCAGCCTCGCGGATAGGCATGCGCCTCTTGCGAATTTGAGGTTCGCGATCTTCTTCCAATTTTCCCCTTGGGACGCGGATGTATGCTCCGCATTGATCACAGACCACTTTGACGGGTTCACTCTGCTTCCTGTGGGAATCGTGAATGAATCTTTCTGCATCTTGATCAATCTCGCCCTTAGGCTTCCATATTCGGATTGTAGGTTTCTGCCGAGACGAGTTGGCAGTTTCCTTTTGTTGCGCGTTCCCGTGAAGGGTACGAGTTTTGCTTCTCCTCAGGTTTCTCCTCATTGTGCGAGTGAGAGGAACCTCTTTCTCCGCATGACAGCTTTGCGGAACGGATGGAGGTCGCTTCCCCTTGTTGAAGCAGGGACTTTGGTCCACTTTGCTTGAGAGATCAAGAGTTTTTACCGAAACTGGCAGAGAGCTCGACGTTAGGGAAGATGATTTCGGACTAACTTGATCTGTTGACTCCCTTAACGAGGCTATTGCCGTCTCCTTGAGGATTGACCCCTTGGAGATTTTATGGTATCCACTTAAGGAAGTAGGGCTCTTGGAGCCTGAAAGAAATTCTTCATACCTTTGCTGGTCGACGGAAAGGGTGAGCGAGTCGACATACTGTCAACTAGAATGTTGTCGGATTGAACCACCACCAAGTCACCGGAGGTGAAGGTGGTCCCCAGCGGAGTCGCGAATCTTCTGTTCACCATGAAAATTGAATTTATCTTTACTGACAATCTTTCAATAAAGGATTACAATCTAACGGTTTCCCGTTTACAGAAAATGAGGAAGATGGACTTCATCTTTGTTTAGAGCTGGGTTTCTAGGTAGCTATGGAGGATGATCCTGCTCTCCGTTGACACTCCGTACATCTTCTCTCAGTTGGCTAAAGGAAAAGAAAAAAGAGGCTCTTTACTCTTGATTACAAGGGGTAATTTCTGGGAGAAGACGTCTCTGTCTCTGTCCATCTCTCTATCTGTGTCTCTCTCTCCCTTGTGTCTCTTTCGCTCCCCGCCATTTATACGGGATTTGGAGTAACTTCCCGCCATATTTGCTCGTCCGTTAGCTCCCACTACTCGAGAAGTGCCGCCATATTCGTCAGGCAGTTGCTCCCACGACCAAAGTGACGCCGCTGCATTCGTTTGGCAGTTAGTCCCACGATCCGAGGTGGCAATTTTTCTGTTCGGGTCGGGTGACTTTATATTAAACCCCTACCCGAAAGTTATGGGTAGTGTCGCAAATCTCAGCTTTAGACTCGCGAACCCATTCTGTCGCCTGGATCGTGAACCTCAGCTTCTCAGATTCGCGGATCTCAGTTTTAGATTCGCGGATCCGATGAGTTGCGGGCTTCTGTCTCTAAATTCGTGGATCTGCTTTGCTTTTCCGGAATTTTTCGCCGACAAAACCCCCTCCAAAGTTTCCAAAAACTCTCATGACTCTTAAGGATTTTTGGAATACTTTGGATATAATATTCTGTATTAGAATTTCCATTGCGTTTGCTTGAAGTCTGTGACTCTGTATTCGCGCCACTACTGCTTCTTGCTTTTGAAAGGGGCACGTCTCTGTATTAGGGGCGTGAGCCTTCATCTTGGAGTAGAAAACGACTCTGTATTAGGGTCACGAACTCTTATTTTGGAAGGAACACGTCTCTGTATTAGGGGCGCGAGCCTTCATCTTCATCTTTTGAGTAGAAAACGACTCTGTATTAGGGTCGCAACTTTTCTTTGGAAGGGGCGCGACTCTGTATTAGGGGCGCGAGCCTTCGCTTTAGAATAGAAAACAACTCTTTATTAGGGTCGCAACTTGTCTTCGGAAGGGGCGCGACTCTGTATTAGGGGCGCGAGCAATCACTTTTGAATAGAAAATGACTCTGTATTAGGGTCGCAACTTTGTTTTCGGAAGGAACACGTCTCTGTATTAGGGGCGCGAGCCTTCACTTTTGAATAGAAAATGACTCTGTATTAGGGTCGCAACTTTGTCTTCAGAAGGAACACGTCTCTGTATTAGAGGCGCGAACCTTCGCTTTTTCTTTTTTTTTTGAGAAGAGAGCGGCTCTGTATTAGGGTCGCAAACTTCACTTTTTGAGGAGAAGCCGACCTGTATTAGGATCGCGAGCTTTTTGCGGGAAGGTTGGCAGCACAAAAGTGGCTGGGATGGAGGACTTCAAGGGGGATAGTGCGTCTGATGAATCAGAACGAAAGGGAGAGGACACTGGCGCACCAGTTCAGGCTACTGTTCTTGATACTTCTCCTGATCCGACATTGAGGAAGACTTCTCCTCCGTTGCCGTCTTCTCCTGAGAAATCTTCGAATAAGCGGAAGAGATTAAGGCGTCTCAGCGACTTGCCTACCATTCCGCGGAGAACTGATTCGCAGAGCACCTTGTCTGGGGCAGGAACTGCAATACTCACTCTAGCTTCTGAGTCCCTCATAGAGGAATCCGAGGAAGAGGAAGATGACTCATCTGTAATTCTCCGTTCCCTTAAGAGGCGTCGAAGTCAGGGACCGGTTCTCTACAATGATCCTACTCCTGTTACTCGAGAGGGTTCCATTCCTCTTTGTTTAGAGCTGGGTTTCTAGGTAGCTATGGAGGACGATCCTGCTCTCCATTGACACTCCGTACAACTTCTCTCAGTTGGCTAAAGGATAAGAAAAAGGGGCTCTTTACTCTTGATTACAAGGGGTAATTTCTGGGAGAAGACGTCTCTGTCTCTGTCCATCTCTCTGTCTGTGTCTCTCTCTGTCCCTTGTGTCTCTTTCGCTCCCTGCCATTTATAGGGGATTTGGAGTAACGTCCCGCCATATTTGCTCGTCCGTTAGCTCCCACTACTCGAGAAGTGCCGCCATATTCGTCAGGCAGTTGCTCCCACGACCGAAGTGACGCCGCTGCATTCGTTTGGCAGTTAGTCCAACGATCTGAGGTGGCAATTCTTCTGTTCGGGTCGGGTGACTTTATATTAAACCCCTACCTAAAAGTTATGGGTAGTGTCGCGAATCTCAGCTTTAGACTCGCGAACCCATTCTGTCGCCTGGATCGCGGACCTCAGTTTCTCAGATTCACAGATCTCAGTTTTAGATTTGCGGATCTGATGAGTTGCGGGCTTCTGTCTCTGAATTCGTGGATCTGCTTTACTTTTCCGGAATTTTTCGCTGACAACGCATATGTCCAATCTTGACACACACATGCAAAATCTAATGAAAGTGTCAACTGATTTTATTCAAAGTACAGGTCAGCAACTGCTCGTGAACTCTCAATCTATTAAGAATGTAGAGCAGTAAGTTGGAGAATTAGCGAGTCAGATGAGTGAACGTGACCAGGGTGCCTTTCCAAGTCAACCCATAATGACCCTAATGCCAGTTCTTCAAACTCCTATCAGTTGTATGTTCACCAATGCAATGCCATTCACACGCTTAGATCTGGCAAGCAAGTGGACAATAATGTAGCCATGCCCCCTGATCTCACTACTACTATTTCGCAGGCTGCACCATCTCCATCACCTCCATCACCGTCACATGATCATTTAGAAGAACTTATTTCTGAGCCGAAAGTACCACATCCCAATCGGTTTAGGAAGCCTTCACCGCAAGTATAAAAGATTCTTGAAATATTTTAGCAGCTGAAGGTTAATATTTCACTCCTTGACATTATACAATAGGTTCCTACTAATGCTAAGTTTCTTAAGGATTTGTGTACTAAGAAACGAAAAAGAAAAGTTCCTGAGAAAGTTTTTCTTACTGCAAATATATCGCAAATCTTCTCTAACTCCTTACCTATCAAGTACAAAGATTCAGCTTTCCCTACAATCTCATGCACCATTAAGAACATTACATTTGATAGGGCATTGCTTAATTTAGGGACAAGTGTCAACTTACTTCCTTACACTGTTTATCAGCAACTGGGTTAGGAAAAGTTCAACCTACCAAGATCACATTATAGCTAGCTGATCATTCAATCAAGAGACCACTTGGTATGGTTGAAGCTGTACTCATTAAGGTCGGCGGGTTTATCTTTCCTGTAGACTTCATTGTCTTAGAAACTGAGCCCATCTCCAATCCACGGAATCAAATTCCTGTTATCTTGGTTAGACTATTCCTTAGAACATCAAATGCATTAATTGATTGCAGGAGTGGCCTCATGAAGTTATCGTTTGGGAATATGACTGTTGCATTGAATATATTAAATATGGATGAGCACACAACGAGCTCACTCATTGAGGTCAACATGATTCATATTTTGCACTCTCATTTGACCTCTTGCACTGATGATGGACCCTCATTTGAGCAAATGTTCAAAGATGAGCTCATATTATTAGATAAATTAGCACATACTGATTCTACGTATGATGATACTTGTGCAAGTGTGCCATTGATTTATGAGCAAACTTTTGAGAATTTATTTGCATAAGAGCTCGTACTACTTTGTGAGTTAGAAGAGTCACCAGCACATTCACTTGATCCTATAGCACTTTTCTCACCTCACGATATTTCTACATATATGCTTGTTACTAACGATGATTGGCAAGTTTATAATAAAGAATTTTTTAACCCAATTGTTAATGCTTACATGTTGACAAAGAAAAAGCGAGGGCGACATAAGCTATAGACATGTAATTTCGTGACTTGTAGGAGATTAATGAGATATAGTAATGCACCCACTTCACGTTTAAAACGCACACACTATGAAAGTGGGAAGCGATCGAGAGGTAGTAACCGCTTTCCATGTGTTGATAGGGTGATGATATTGAGATCGTAACTTTTATGACTCTCATTATTTGTATAGTATTTGTATAACAGTTTTCATATTTATTTTACCACACTTGGTTTGTGTATGAGGGTATACATGAGTTTAGGTGTGGAGGAGTGGGCTAGGATATTTTCTTTGTGTTTTTCTAAGATTTTAGTTTTTTTTAGAGTTTTTATTTTATTTTTAGATGATTTTTGGATTTTTTTTATTTTGCACTTTGGATAATTTTTAGGGTAACTAACTAAAAAAAACTAAAAAAATCTTTGATTTTATATATTTTCATCAATTAGATCAATCTAATTATAGATAAAGGGACAAATTTAGATTTGAAATTGGATATGAGAGCAGATTGGACGATACACTTTGAATTTTATGAAAGAAATTAAAATTCGAAAAATAAATACCACTAACAGTAGTTTTAAGGCAAGTATTCATTTATTTTTCACTTCACAATAGTTTGTTAGGTTAAGAATAAAGATGATAACAATTGAGTAAATCTTCTCTTTCTAAACAAAGAAAAAAACTAAGAATAAAATAATGAGGTGAGCCTGATATTAAGGCAATAGTCTCGAGAGTGATAAAATAATGAGGTGCACCTGGTATTAAGGCAATAGTCTCAAGAGTGAAAAAAAGAGTATGATTTGAGTAATCGGGTACTTTGCGCCTAAGCAAGCGTGAATATTCGTATGAAAGGTGAAATATTCTAAAAAAAAGAAGATGAAAGAGAAAAGAGTATGAACCGAGCAATCGGGTATTTTGCGCCTAAGTAAGCGTGAATATTCGCATGAAAGGTAAAATATTCTTAAAAAAAGAAAAAAAAGAAAAAAATTGTTATGAGAGAGGAGATGAATCATGAGTTAGAGTTGAAGTCCAAGACTGAAATAGACTATCACACGTGCATGTAGTTGTGTAGGAGCCAATGGATTATCTGTTAGTAGGTATTGAAAAATAGGATTTAAATTTTTTATTAAAATGATAAGCGTATCTGATATAACGCTCGATTTGAAAATTGATAATCTAAATACGTTCTTGAGTTTGTATATTAGTGAGATTAAATAATGAAAATATTAATTTTTTTTCTTTCTTTTGTATAAAATTTTTATTTTTCTTGATTTTCGGTTATCCTTATTTTTTTCTTTATTTCTTAATCTATTTTCTTCACGAATTTTGTGGGTATATTCACTGTAAACCCTCACGAGACAATATTCGTCCACTGGGGTAACCTAGGGGTTTAAAAGCTTCTTGCACGTGCTAAGTGCAATCGCGATTCCTGCGAAAGTGAGGATTTTTCTTTTTCTTTTTAGGATTTGGTTTTACTCGAGGACTAGCAAAAGATAGGTGTTGGGGTGTGATGAGTATCATATATTATATTTTTCCTCCCATTTTTTAAATCTATTTTTGTATATAAATAATACTACTCAGATATTTTTAGTGTGTTTTTCAGGAATTTTATTCGTACAAGGAGACAACATGAAATCAGAATTGGAGTAGGAAATCAAAGTCTGAAAAGTTTCTAAAGTGGGCGAGACTACGAAACCACGATACTGTAGAGAGTCAAAGTGCAATACAGTTATCAAAATAAACTCAAAAGGAGAAAATATTCGAGGGGAAGAAAATTCAGAAATTAAATAATTATTTTAGCTGCTAATTAGCGGCATTTGCCACCAATGAGAGGCAAGGTGGGCCCCACTTATTCTGATTTTTCTCTCATGGCTTCATTGTAATTTTGTAATTTCACAATTGTATTAGAATTGGGTTTGGAGTTTCGAAGCCTATATATTGGCCGTATCCTTATATTCTAGAGAGAATCCTGTAAGTTTTGTACTCGTTTTTAATTAATAAAATTAGGATTTTGCTGAAGGGTTACGACCACAATACCGTGCTCCAGAGGTAGGTTATTGTTTTGAGATCTTTATTTGCTTTCTAGATAGAGTTAATTGCTTTCTAGTTTAGATTTTATTGCTTTCTAGGTTAGGGTTAACCATATTCATGAATAAAAACTTGATTTTACTTATTAAAAATATGAGTAGCTAATTAGTTTAGATATAAGATGTAGATGAAGTTAGGATCCATCATGTAATTGCTTTCTAATATTTTTCTTCGTAAATAAAATAAATAAAGACATGATTTTTCTATAAAAAGATTAAAATACAAGAACTCGAAGATTAAGACTTTGATAGGTTATACTTGAATTAGGTTTCTTATAGCCTATACTTAGTTACGTTTTGGGGTTGTTGATTTTATCTTTTTCATTGAATTATCTAAACATTTAGTTTGTTTTTATAAAAAGTAGTATCTTTGATAAATTATACTTGCACACCACTTGATAGCTCATATTTAGGGCACTTTAAATAAATATTAAACTAAATAGATCAAATTTTTATGATAGAAGAAGATAATAGAAGTAAGAAAATGGTTGGAAACTAGTGGATTCTAAATCCTCGGCTATTTAGATAGTAACAAATCCAATCTAGAAACTCATAGTTAGTCCGTTAGACTAAGGAAAGAGTAAGGAAAAAAAATACCTTAGATTCCTGTGGGACGACCTGTACAGCGCTACACCGACACTGTGTGCTTGCAGTAAATTATCACATCACATGCCTTTGTCTATTTCTGAAAAAATTGCATTCACGGTAGATAGAACCGTTCATAGTTAAAAATGTGTATCCATACGGTGCAATTGATATTGAAAACCCAAAGAACGGTCATATGATTAAAGTAAATGGAAAAAGATTGAAGCACTACTTGGAATTTTTAAAGCATTCGAAGGAATCTCATGATCCAGTGGATTCTTCGATATCTTATTGATACGAGCTAAGCAAAAACACTATGTATATTATTGTATATTATGTACTAACAATTTTATTTTGCAGATTGTTACATCATGAGTACCGGACCGAGATAATGTCTAAGCTGTTTTATCTTAAATTTTTACTTGTTCTTGATTAATTAAATAGATATATTGATTCATTAAGTACAGTGTGCATTTTAAGTTGCGGGAATGACTTATTAAGATAACTTAGTTTTGATACTTGTGATAATTTCAATGATTTTCAAAAAATTTCTTTTCTTTCTTTTCTTTTACAATTTTTTTCATAAACAAACTAAAAATTGTTAATTGATATTAACTTTAGAGTTAGAAACTAATTTTAGTTTAAAATTAATTTTAGAATTAGGTACTAACAACTAGATACTAGGAATAACCTTAGTTTAGAGACTAACAATAACTAACTAAAAAGATAAATAATAATAAAATTTTAACGGCTTGACAGTTCTCAAACAAAGAACCACCATCGAAGCGGTGCTTGAAGCCGCTATTGATTGTGGCCACTGTAAAGGCAGAAAATTGCCTAGTCGAGAGCGGCCGTCGAAGGCGCCATCGATGTGCTTATTGATTGCCATCGGCAAAAATGGGCAACTATAAATAGATCTTAAAGTCTTTTTTCTCCACAAATAAAACCCTAGTTTCTTTCAACAACACCCACATCTAAAAATCTTCCCTTTCAATAGTCCAAACTATTCCTGTGCAATTCTCCTCGAATTTTCATTAATCTACAAGCAAGTTCCCTTCTCTTTAATTTTTCCTTAATTTGTTCTTAGTAAAAAGTAGATTTTTGTCTGAAACCTAGATCTCTAATTTTTGTGGATGAATTTGAGTGAATCAAGATTGTATCCTTACTTTGCAATAGATTTGCTAGAGTTTAGCAAAGATATGGGGATTTTTGATGAATTTTATGGATTTATTGTCATGATATGCTAAAATCAATAGTAGAAAAAGTAAAAATCTCTCCTTTTTGGCATTATATTTCATGACTTGCTTGTATAACTATGATATATCAAATTCATACAATAATAATGACATTAAAGTGGAATTTGATAATTTTTGAAGAAGAAATTTGGAAAATATGGAATTATGTCAATGAATTTAATTCTAAAATAATAATAAAAATATAATAAGATAAATAAAAAAAGAGAAGGAAACTAACCAAAAGAAAAATAATAAATAGAATAATTATGTGATAAATTCATAAATAGATTTTTGAATAATAATTATTCTAGGTTATGTATTTTCGGATTATTTTTGCAGAATGACACCAAAGGAGCAGACAGTTTTTAAGAGGCCAAGAGTAGAATTTTCTGGCTCATCTTCTCTACTTATAACTAGAGTTACAACGACAAACAAGAAGATCTTGGAGAAGTACAATGATTTCAAGTTTTGGCTTGAATGTGCAGTAAATTATTCAAAATTAAATGAAAATTTGGCCTTCAGAGGACAAATGCTAGCCTCAGAGTTGGAAGCATACACAAGATATCAACACGCACTGGCATGCAATGAGATCGTGCGTGAGTTTTATGCTAACTTGCAACCAAAAATGAGAGATCAATATGGATACTCAATTGTCTGGGGTATAGAGAGATACAGTTCATAAGGAAAGAAATCGTAAGGAAAATTGTTATACCTAATGTGCCTGAAGAGTTTCCTTCTTTTATAGATATTGTTAATGAGATACTAAGTAGCTCTCGCCGGTTCAAAGAGTGCTACGAGAATTTAAGCGATATTACATTCAATGAGAGTTTTTGAAGGCTGGCTATGTCAGATTAGAGGACATCTTGGTAAGTATTTATAATAAATATAACATACGACTGTCCTCTTAACAACGTAACTATATTCAATAGACGTAGTATTATTAAACATGATTTTGGAAAGGCGCGCATTCGATATTGCATCCATCATGTACTTCATGATAGTTCAATACATGGGTCAAGTCCATGAGTGTATCTAGCGTCTGAGAATGGTGAAACCTCACTTAATTTTGCCTTCTCTGATTACAAAAATGTGCATGAATTATGAAGTTCATCCATCACAATGTGATATGTTTGAACCTCCTAAGCAACCATTTACTAATACCACTGTGTGGAAAGGCATGAGTGTCCAACACACCTAGCAGGAACAGCAGGTGCAACACAAGCAATAATAAGCTGCAGCTTGACCTGTTAGTCACGGAGAACAAGATTAGAACATGTCAAACAAGGGCAAGAACAATGAGATGCAGTTGATGCAGCAGCCAGACTAGATGAAGAGACACTCCACACTATAAATGAGTCGATCGTAAAGATGATGAACGCTTTCACTGCAAGAGTGAGCATACTTGAAAATAGGCAAGCCCGAATTGAGCATTGTCAACAATGCTATTATTGCCTACTCACCAGAGTATTCAAACAAATGGCTAATAAAGATGCCCCTGTTTATGAAGATGAGAACGAAAGGATGAGCTAGGGGACCATTGGGTTCCACCGATATCAAAGATGTAAGTGACAAGAAGGTCTTCATCAGAGATGTTATTGATGTCGACTACAAAAGGGAGTGGGTTTTTTTAGAACAAACAAAACTAGGTGTATTCTAACATTATTTCTAAGTGTAACTTTCATAGTTATACTTTTGATGTACTTAGGACGTTGTATAATTTAAATTGGGGTTGGGATAAATACACTGTATTTTACTGTATCATAGTTAACTAACATAGTCTAAACAATTTAAAATTTTTCAATTTTTTTAGTTTTTTGAAGTAAAAAAGAAAGATTAGAAGTATTTTATATTACATAATTATGAGATAGACATCTCAATTCTGATGCTTATATGATAAAAGTTTTTATGTAGTCTTCATTGGGATTTTAAATCTGACAATAAGATATATAGATATTTAAGATTAGATGGAGTATGCAATCTGTACACTTACATGATAAGTCATGAAAAATTGATGACAACGAGAAAACTTCAAAGGGAGACCTATCATATGTAAAAAAATTGAAAAAACAAAGTGAGCATGATACTTAAGGAAATATACTTCAGATATATACAATATATATAGTAAATAAAAGAAAATAAGTGTTAAGTAGTTGGGTTTGTACCCTCAGTAAGCATGCGTATTCATATGAACAATACTTATGGATTTTTATTATAGTCATGAGCTGAGTAACTGGGTATTTGTGTCTTAGTAAGCATGAATATTTACATGAAAGACAAGTATCTATGGGAAAAAGAAAAATATATAAATATATGAAAATGATTCCTATGATTTGAGTTTGAGACTTGACAAGACTTATTTACACACTCACAAGAGTGCATATGAGAGAATAATTGAAAATAAAAGTATATCTATGATATGATTTAAATGATCAAGATAGATACATAAGAGTATAGGTGATTTATTGAGACTGACATTTTCATAAATATATGTGTATGTATCTCTTATTGAGCTTGATATGGAAAACAAGTGAAAACAAAAAATAAAATTAAAAATATATAAGTATAGTAATAGTATGATAGTTAATACGATACTAACATTTTTTATTTTCTTTATTTTACACTTATCCTTATTTTTCTTTTCATTTATTTTTTAATCTCAAATGTTTCTTCATATTTGTGGATAACATTACCAAAAACCCTCACGAGACAACACTCATTCACTAGGAAAATCTAGGGGGTTTAACGGCTTGTTGCATGTATTAAGTGCAATCGTGATTCCTACGAAAGTGAGTTAGGATTTACTTTTAGATCTTTATTTTATTTTTTTAGTTTAAAGATTTGTTAGGGACTAGAAAAACTCAAGTTGGGGGATGTTATTACACTTGAAAAGTATAATATTTTTAGTTTATTTTGTGCAAGTGTAATTCAATTTTATTGATTAATACAAGAAATTAATGAAAAATATTTTTATTAATCAAATTCCTCACTATGATATTTTTATAGTGTTCTTCAATATTTTTATTGGGTTTTATAAGGAATGATATCAAATTATCAAAATATATCTCAAATATTAGCTCAAAATTGTACATTTTTATGAATAGTTGTCGACAGCCAGGAGCATGCTGTCAACAACCATCAACTATAAGTCATGCTCGAGAGCAGTCATTGATAGGTCCGTTGAAGGGAGCAGCCACAGACTTAAGTTCTAGGGATTTTTTTAGAGGAATTAAGAGTTTTTTTTTGTAAATATACTTCTTATTAGGGTTTTTTAAGGTTATAAATAGCTAATAAATCTCAAAATTTGTATGGTTCAACAACATTGGAGAGAGAATAATATAGAGTTTTGGATTCAAGAATTAGTTTTGTACTTGTTCATATAAATCAATAAAAGAATTTTTTTTCTTTTTATTCATGACTATGATGAGTATAAGTGGCTAAATTCATGAGTTGGATAAGATAGAATAATAAACCCTAGGTGATTAATTGGTATGTTTTCTATGCTTATGGATTTTAATTGTTTACATGGAATTGATATTTTTGATTCTCTGCTGTCTTTGAAAGGATAAAATATAATTTTGAGTATTTGATGCTTTATACTTTGACGATATATTCGTTGTTTAGTTTTTGATATACCGTGGGCTCTTTAGGCATGGTATATATTTAGACTTTAAACGTTTATTTTTGTTATTCATATCGCATGCTTAGATAAGCTCAAAGTTTATATAGGATTAATTAGAAGAAATTAGTCAAAGTATCAAAGTTTACAACTTTATATAATTTGTGCTTAATTGAATTATTTTCTGATTATAGGAGGACCATATGATCTATGCAACTGAAATAAAAAAAGTATAAATATATTCAGTAAATTATCCTATGGGGGAGTTATATCCATCTGACCAACAAATTTAGTATAAGTAAATTTTACATCTTTTAACTTTAGTTTAGTTAATAAAAATTCAATCTTTACTTTTATTTTAGTACCATAATTTATTCTAGTGTTACATAATTAACAAATAATTTTAGAGAGAATGATATTGGATTACTATCTTTGTACTACTTGTCGATCTCATATATTTGGAAGTGTATGATTTATATTGCAGTCACCAAGTAGGCTCAAATTCGATAGAGCTATGAGAAAGGATGACGAAACTCCAAATGGCACCTTGCGGTTCAACATTTTGGCCCAATTAGCAAACACTCCTACTAAGATTACTTTATTGTGTCTATCAAAGTCTAACAGAGAAGCTCTTAGGTAAATGCTTGCCGATTCAAAAGTTTTCTTATACAAATAATACAGAGACATGCTCACACTACCACAAGTTACAGGATAGGTCCCATATATTGCGTTATCCCTAGAGGACATACAAATAAAAAAATTGAAGCGCAATAGACTCTTGTATTATACATGGTATGTTGGCTCAACAAAAGTGAGCCTCATTCAGGTTGATCCAAGATTTGGCATAGGTATCATGCTGTGAAGGCTTATACAGCACACCAATTGTCTCCAACCAATACTACTATTTTAGTACCAATGGTAGTCACTCATTGGTAAAAATTAGGCTCAAATGCAGAGACATGAAGATAGAAAAGACATGCTACATCATTAATGCAGATACTTCATACAACCTACTTTTGGACGTAGTGGATCCATATCAATGGTGGTCCAATTTTCTCTTCATTATTACATGAAGTACTGTGAGGAGGAAGGAAAGGTTCGCATCCTGATTGTGGAGACACAAACCTTCAAGGGGTTTGAAAATTATTTGCCGGATGGCCTTTTGTATACAATACTTTAGACGTAGCCGAAGAGACACCTAAAGCTGACTATGATAACAGCAACGTGGTCGATGCAGAACGATATGAAAACTTTAGTTTTGGAACAAAGCCACTTGTATAAGCCTTGAAAATTTGAAAATTTAGAGGTTACTAACACTGCTAATGATGTAGATCAGTGGATAATTAATGAGAACCTACATCTCACTTACGTATCTAGTGTTGCTACTAACTCTTTATCTTCTGATCCTAGTACTGAGAAAAATAGTCTAGTAGATTTGGAGGTTTTAACGGTACTGCACATGCCAATTCGGTCAGCCATAATGGTATACCATTGCATGCCTGATGCATAAGGCACTATATTCAAGGTTCTCACTCGTCAAGCAGATAGAAAAAACCTATTATCTTTAGAAGGGCTGAATCATTTCCTGTCCAAGCCAATGATAGCAAAAGTGAAGATTAAGGAGTGCCTCAGTTCTTTCACTATGGGAGATGGGTTACGATCTTGTCCAAAGACGGGGGTTGCATTTTAGCAAAGGATGCCAAAACCTGTTACACCCCTCCGTACATGATGGAAATGCCCCTGATTATTACCATAAGACTTGAAGACGATTAGGGTGTGCTACAATCTGACCTCCTCGGAGACAGAACTTGACGAAATGGTTTACCTAGGCTATAATGATGAGATATTTGATTAAGACTTCGCTATTAGTATAAGGGCTATTCTCAAGAGCCTCACAACAAACATGACCTCAGTGAGTAAAATTGAGGAAAAGAATGATGAACAAGTTCCCCTCTAGGATGACTCATAGACTAAACATGTTTATACCCAATGGGATGTCTGCTTCAAGCAACATGAATCGCCATTAAAGGATATAGTGGTCCAAATAAATATGGGTGATGAAGAAAATCCCAAACCAATATTTATAAGCGAGTGCTTATCTCTATCAGAAGGGCAGGACTTTGTATCTTTAATAATAGAGAATATTGATGTCATTGCTTGGCCTTACAAATATATCTCAGGGTCCGCAGAACACCATGCATCAGCTTAACATCAAGCTAGACATTTATCTTGTTAAACAATAGCATAGGCGATTTTGTCCAGAACTCATGGAAGAAATTGAAATTGAAGTAATGACGCTTGTAGGTTGTAGCTTCATTTGGGAAGAGCAACACCCCAACTAGGTGGCAAACATCATCACCATGTCCAATAAGAAAGGTGAAATCCATATCTATGTAGACTTTCGAGACTTGAACATTGTTTGCCCTAAAGATGAATTTTCTCTTCAAACCACCAACGTTATGATCAATAACATGTGCGGGTTGAAAGAATGTCCTGTATGGATGGATTTTTAGGATACAATCAAATCAAAATGCATCTCGAAGATGAAAAGCAAACTACCTTCATAATAACACTGGGGTTATATTATTATATGGTAATGAAAATCCGATTGAAAAACACCAGTGCCACGAACCAACATTTCATGAAGACCATATTCCATAAATACTTACTTGAGGTGGTTGAGTGCTATATCAATATCTTGTTCACATATAAAACCTTAAGGTGGTGGTTGATAACTCATTGTCAATCAAATGATAGGAGAATATGAGGTCAAATATGAGGGTATCATACCTCATCATCAAGCCGTAGTTGAATTGTCTAGCACATTTGAAGAATTTTACATCGATCATGTGCCATGGCATGGAAATGTATATATCAATGCTGATATCACTTTCAGTCACTCTGGCATTACCTCCCAAATCAAGCAAGTGTGTTATCATAAGTAACCGTGACATTCTTTGGTCCAAAACAATATTGGAGGTGAAATAAGTGCACAAGTCAAGAATGAACTTCGAGCCTTGAGATTGGTGCTTCACTTTTATTGACTATATGCTTTATGATATACTTTCTAATGACCCTAAGGAGGTGATGTCTATAAAGAGAGAGAGAGTGCCAAATTCTTTTACAACACTGAGTTATAAATTCTTTACCATAAATTGCATGACAGTGTTCTAGTTTGACGCCTATTGCAAACAGAAGCACATGAAGCACTTGTGAAAGAAGAGAGTGTAAAAAATTTAACAAATCAATTTGAAATTTTCAAATCACGCAATAACCTGAGTACCTAATATGATTACAAGCTTGTAATGATGAAGATATCTAGGATAAAGATCATTTGCAAGGAGCGATAATGCTATTTGATTATGTTTCATCATCTGCTAATTAATATAAATCTTCATCAAATGAAGAAAGCTATTTTGCGAAAGAACTCGAGATTGCATACTTTGTTGAGAACGTATATTAGAAAGAGTCAGAGAAGATCTTTTCTCTTAGTAAATCTCTGACCACAAAATCTACTTCCCTAATGGAGCAAGAGTCCAACATCAACATGCTCTTAATGAATAGACTTGTCATGTTAAGATTACACTTATGATAAGATCTCATTTCTAGCAGGATCAACTAAGAACCCAAAATACTATCAAGTCTCATGCACTAAAGATAAAGTAATGCCAAGATACAAAAGATGAGGAAATTTTTTGCTATAAGTCCAAGAAACTCATCATGCTAAGGGAAAAAACATGGCTAATCCAGCTCGAATAGCAACTAATAATAGAAAAACCAAATCTGTTTATATATGAGGTTTTGCTAAATGTCATATGTTCCCAAATGGATTAACTCCTTTCTCTCACAAAGTCTGAAAAATCCCTCCCTGCCAATCAAACCTCTAACAATAAGATATTATCTTAGTAGAACTAATCCGGTCTCTTATCGGGTCTTCTGTCATGTTAAGTTGTTATCTCTAATAGCAAAAATTTTTTTGTCACTTCCATCCTAACAAAGTTATTAATCATTTGTTACACTTTTCATATTAAAATTATCTTTCTGACAATAAAATTCAAAATCAAACCTTTTTAACTAGTAGAATCAAACCAATCTAAATCACCTATCACATTAAACTTTTAACTTTGACAGTAAGTTTTGAAATCATATCTATTCTTATAGTAAATTCCAAAACTATCAACGCCTATCACGTCAAACTTTCATTTCTCATTGATAGGACCAATTTCAATTTATCAAATTAATACTAAATCTCTGATGATCAACATCAATTCATCAAGTAGGGCCAATTCTCTGATGATTGGAAATCAAATTATCATGGTAGCATCATATCTCTGATGATTGTCAAATTATCTCTCCATGGAGTTAAATCTTAGATTTTATCAAGTTAATATAATACATTTGGTAGCTTCCCTTGTTTTATCAAGTCCAATACTACAACCTTTGTGAACCAATCTTTGATATTGTTATGTGCAACAAGTATAACCTCTAATGACAAAATCATTTTTATCTTGTCATTCTCGTAGTTAAACTTCTGATAAGTTTTCTTTACTTTGACATATTCAATATTAGACATCTATCGAATCAAATCTCTTTTACTACGTTCAAAATTATACCTCTAGTAAAACAAATAACTTTGATATGTTAATAATATACCTCTATCAGTTACTAGAATAGACATGTAATACTGTTAGGCTTAAATCTCTAACATTAAAAAATCATATTATATGTTACCATGTAAAAAAAATGTTAAAACCGATACTTACGTAAGACACTAACTTCTCAAAATGGTTTGTCATAACACCAAATAGAGCTCAAAGTATCTTGAAAATCAGGTTAAAATTTATTTCAGAAACTTTGAAGGGGGTTTTATAGACAGTATGAAAAATATAAGATTTATAAAGGATGATGAATAACCTCACCAAAACTAAATCATAAGGTTATCTTCGCCGAAACTAAAATAGCTAAGATATCAAGGCCAGCGGAATAAGAAACTAGTCCTGCGGGCATAGTGTGGCATTAGCCTTGCCGATAAAGTAGAAATAACTCCGTCAACGAAGTGGCCTGGCCTTGCCAGTTCAGTGGCATCTAGCCTCACTGGTAGAGACTAGTTAATTTCACCAATATGAGCAAGTTAGCCTCGCTGGTAGAGACTAGTTAGTTTCACCAACATGAGCAAGTTAGCCTCGCCGACGTATGCATGTTAATTTCGTTTTTATAAAGGGATCAGCCTCACCGATAGTGCAAAATTAGTTTCGTTGATTAACTAGTTGTTGACATCATAGGTGCATTAACCCCATGATCTCTACCATTTAAGGGAGATAGTTTTAATTTTTTAAATAAAATAAGGCATAAACATTAGATTAGGAGAGATAAAAAAGAAATTGAAGAAAAACCAATAGTAAACAGATTCCTCTTCTCCATCAAATCTCTAGGAATGTCACTGGATTGTCAATGTGTTAAATAATTGCACTGAATAGGTCAACAACAATCTTCCCCAAATAAAATTCTAATTATGATCTTCCAATTGCAAGGAGAAGAGTCTTTGCTCGTTTGAAAAGTAAATCAAATGATTCTTTTTTCTGGTTTTCTTATTGTTTTGTTTCAATTAAAAACACCTAAAGACAACAATATTGGAAGAAACCTACAAGCATAAATATTTACAAAAGTAAGTTGCTCGATAGGCCTTAGATACAAATGCTCATTTAAACAAATGATGGCAACTCACTGTACAAAAGATGATAAGTTGGTGCCATGTAAAACGACTAAGGGCAAAATAATTGTAGCAAAAAGTGAAGCTTGCTCAAACTACTAATAGTTGGATTGCTCTCGATATATGGATCATCCTTTGCAGGTGTTGTCTTTGTTACTTTGGGTGCGGAGGTAACTCTGGAGTCAAATCCAATAGGAAATAATTTGAGCACATGTTGATATACAAAATGTATAACTGATAGTAATTTATTATGATAAAAGCATGTAAGTACGCAAGACAAAAGTAATGGGTGGCAAGTAATTACAAGTATAAAGTTCAAGTTAAATATGAATACAAGTTTTAACATAAATTTGGACTGGTTACAATGATTATCTTGAGTGAACAAATTATAATGTAAGATAAGAACTAATTATTTCAGTGTTAACTTAGATTGCTTAGATTAGTAATGAGATTCTCATATCACTATGCTAACAAATCACTAGTTGACTTCAGACCCCAAAGATACTTCTACGGATTCCAGAGATTGCTCCTACAGACCTAAAAAGTGACTCCTACAATATGGCATGCATTATACTCCATGTAATAGATTGCTCCATCTGTACTTAACATCATAACCATCTCACTTATATTTAGTTATCCCAAGGTTAAGTAATGACTACTATAGATATAAGAGGTTACTCTTGTAATATTATGCACTTCACTCCATGTAGTGCCACTTGTTCAAGTGATTTCCTAGTCTTATTAGTTAATACGTCCAAAGTAAATATGCAATTAGGAATACAAGTTATGTACAAGTGTTCTTACATAATCATTAAAGGTTAACATGCATTTGATGTCCAAAACAAAACATTGAATATAATATGACATTCTAGTGCTTAAAGTAGGTTAGCTAGACCTATAATAACCATGAATAAATAAGAGATGAATTATATAAGATGGATAAATGTCTTAGCATATGAATATGAGCTAAAAAATGAGTCGATGACCCAGTAAGGAATTTAGAACTAAACTATAAACTATAATTAGATATGCAAAACAATCCAGGTGTGTGGTGCCAAGTAATTCCTAGGTTGGTCTCATGGACATGCTAGTGCTCATGACTTCATATGGCACGACAAGTCTCACACCTTTGAACACTACCGTTATACAATAACAAAAAATTTGAGCTATAGTTTGAAAAGAATATAATCGGAATCTAGAAAATAGCTTAAAAGAAAGTTGTCACTAATTCAACTATCAGTTACAGGTCTATGATAGGCTTAATTAGATTCTAGAATCAAAACATATGGTGGTTTTACTGAATTTAGTGTGTGAGCCTCAACTGCATAGTAACATTAGTTTCAACCCCTAATTTGATAAGGATAAAATGAGAACAGAGAATGAGTATTAAATTAAAGTTTTATATTAGTGAATTAAATTTCTACAGTCTAAGAATAGCTTGATTGGGGTTTGGGATCATGAGATATCATGACTTTGCTAAAATTGGTGCAGAAGTCTCGTGGTTATATAGTAAGATTAAGTTCAAGATCGATTTTGATAAGGATAATATATGAATTATAGAAATATTACGAAAGAGAAGTTGTAGATGTTTAAATTATCTTTCTAACAAGTAAAAATTTAACTTAATTGGAGTTTGCGATCAATAGTTATGAATAATTTATCAAATAGAAATGTGAGGCTGATAAGCCCTACGTTTGGCATAAACATCATACAAAATGTGGATCGCACAGTATGCACTGTTGATGCCCATGCAAACCTTGGGTATACTGGAGTAGCTTGCTCGCCCATGTTTCATGTGAGACTCATGTTTGCTTGGGCAAATGTGAGTTTTGCAGTAGGTTCTCACTTAACGCGAGCCTCACACGTAGACTCGCTTATACACAAGCCTTGTGTCTGATGCAAATATCTGTTTGGAGCCCAACTTCAGAGATATTAGGTTTGGATCTAAAAGTGTAAAATACCAAAGTTGTAGAAATTTAATTTTCTTTCCAAGAAGACAAAAAAATTAACTCAATAGATTTGTATATTAGAAGTTATAGCTAAATTACTGAGATGGTACACGGAAAACAACACCCACGTGTTTGTGTGACTAACAATCTTAAGTCAAATTTTGATGATATTATTATTATGATTTGTGGAAATAATATAAAGTTATAGGATTTTCAGTTATCTTTGAAAGGAAGAGTCAACTAAATTAGAGTTATACATAAAAGTTATGACCATTCGACCAATATTATTTTGTAGAATAATAAGGCCCTTGTGATCGAAACAAGCCTCTTGGCTAAAAAATGGTTAGTGTCTTCTTGGGTCCATGAGTGTTATGAATATTGATTTCTTGCCTTGTTTTATTTAAGAAAAGTTCTTTGGAGGTCAGTTGAGGTAGAGAATCAAAACCCTTGTGGGTTTAAGAGTAATGCTCTACTCAAAGCTTTGGTAGGCTAGAATGAAAAAAAAAATGATTGTAAAGACAATGAAATCTTGAATAAGAGATTTGATGGAGGATTTTGTCTTGGAAGGGCTCTCATGGAGCTATATAAACAGAAAAAGATGAAGAATGATGAAGAAGAGGAAGATGAAAAGGGGTCATAGCCTTATAGGTTCATGCAAGAGAGGAAATTAAAAAGAGATGGTGGAGTTATGAGTTAGCATTGGATGGGTGTATTCCCAACCACTCCCTCACACACATTTATAATAAGCATTATTGGTTAATTATTTGCCAAAATAAAATTTTTGTCGTGAGGCAAGATCCAAACCATATAGTGTAGATGTGGGTTCGTAACGATAGGGTCGGTTAAAGTATCAAATTTCATGAATTGCGTGTCAAGTTAGTAAATAATCGGTGTCTCATATGTCAATTGCTAGTATGGACAAGTTTATTGATACAATTTCAAATAACAAGCAAGCATAGTATCCCAATATATAAAATGAATATTATTATAAGTATGATAATCGAAAGCTAACATAGTGTTATGTACACCAAACCCAACATCACTTATTAATTGGTCAAAGAAGTAATATAATGTATAGTCACAACAAAAATTTAAATAGAATTTCAAGATATATATAACAAGAATCATAGTCCAAAATATAAAGGGAATTATAGTTCAGAATAAGCTTTTCAATAGAATAAGAATCTATTCAACTTGAGTTCAAGTGTGGAAGTTATAATAGTTTTACTTAGTTGTTGCTGAATGAAAATCGAGAATAAGCTCATTGTTGCTAATGGAGCCCTATTGTCGCAACGAATTCGGCCCGCCAAACCGGTCCAAAACCGGCCCAAACCCGTTATGAGATATAATCTATAAAAGGGGGTTTGCGGTTAGGGCATGAAATTGGCCGAGGGTTTTCTATTTGTTGGTGGCGGCTGCTACTATTGGATTGGCCGAAAGCAGAGAAGAAAAAAGGCAAATCAAGTGGTGGCTTAAGCAAAATTGCTTGGTGCAGTTGCTATAAAACAAATAGGGGTGGCGGCTATTTGGATTTGGCCAGAGAGACAAAATAATTGGGAGGGTGGCTGCTGCAGTTTAGTTTTGGCTAGAGAAAAAGAAAAGAAATTGGGCAGCTACTACAATTATTTTAGGCCAAAGGAAAATCAAAGGAGGTGGGTTGGTTCCTTTGTGGTTGCGGTTGAAGCAAAAGCACATGTAAGATCATATATTCATTTTGCGAGGTAAGGGTTTGATTTTGTATCTTATATGATTTCATTGATTTCCATCTTATGGTTGAGAACTAGAGAGATGTAATCTCTTTTGATATAGTAGAAGGTTTCGATCGTGTCTCCGTGGATGTAGGCACATTGCCGAACCATATTAAATCTGCATGTTCACTGTCTCTGTGATTTTTCTGTTCGGTTAACTATTAGATTCCACTATTTGTTGCATTAGTATTATATTATTTTTGCTCAAATTCTATCTTTCAATACTCACTAACAAATAATCCATTGGCTCCTATTCATCTATGTGCACGTGTGATAGTCTAATTCGACCTTAGACTCCAACTCTAACTTATTATTCATCTCCTCTCTCATAACAAGTTTTTTTCTTTTCTTCAGAATATTTCACTTTTCATGTGAATATTCATACTTGCTTAGGCGCAAAGTACCCGATTACTCGGATCATACTCTTTTTTTTTCACTCTTGAAGCTATTACCTTAATACTAGGCGTACCTCACTTTTTTATCACTCTCGAAACTATTGCCTTAACACCAAGCGCACCCCATTTTTTTATTCTCACTTTTATTTATTCTTTTCTCTTTTTTTTTTAGAGAAAGAAGACTTACTCAATTGTTATCATCTTTATCCTTAACCTAATAGACTATTGTGAAGTGAAAAATAGATGTATAGTTACTTCAAAACTACTATTAGCGGTATTTATTTTTTGGATTTTAATTTTTATCATAAAATTCAAAATGTATCGTCCAATCTACTCTCATATCTAATTTCAAATCTAAATTTGTTCCATTATCTATATTTAGGTTAATCTATTGATGAAAATATTATTTTTTTCAGTTTTTATTGTTTTTTAAATTACTTAGTTATCCTAAAAACTACCCGAAATGTAAAATAAAGAAATCATAAAATCTAAAAAAAATAAAATAAAAATTCTAAAAAAAACTAAAAATCCTAGAAAAATACGAAGAAAATATCCTAGCCCACTTCCCCTACCTAAACTCGTGTATTCCTTCATACACGAATCAAGAGTGGTAAAATAAATATGAAAACTATTATACAAATACTATACAAATAATGAGAGTCGTAAAAAGTTACGATCTCAATATTATCACCCTATTAATGCAAGGAAAGCGGTTACAACCTCTCGATCGCTTCCCACTTTCATAGTGTGTGCGTTTTAAATGTGAAGTCAGTGCATTATTGTATTTCATTATTCTCATACAAGTCACGAAATTAATTGTATGTAGCTTATACCGCCCTCGCTTTTTCTTTGTCCACATATAAGCATTAATAATTTGGTTAAATAATTTTTCATGATAAACCTGCCAATCAACGTTAGTACAAAATATATATGTAGGAATATCGTGAGGTGAGAAGAGTGCTATATGATCAAGTGAATGTGGTGATTGTCCTTCTAACTCACGAAGTAATGCGAGCTCGTCTGCAAACAAATCCTTAAAAGTTTGTTCATAAATCAATGGCACACTTGCACAAGTATAATCATACATCAAATCAGTATGTGCCAATTCATATAATAATATAAGCTCATCTTCAAAAAATTGCTCAAATAAGGGTTCATCATCAGTGCAAGACGTAGAATGAGAGTGCAAACTGTGAATCATATTTACCTCAATGAGTGAGCTCGTTGTGTGCTAATTCATATTGAATATATTCAATGCCACAGTCATATTTCTAAACAATAATTTCATGAGGCCACTCCTGCAATCAATTAATGCATTTGATGTTGTAAGGAATGTCTACCCAAGATAACGGGAATTTGATTCCGTGGATTAAAAATCGGCTTAGTTTCTAAAACAATGAAGTTTACAGGAAAGATAAACTCGCCGACCTTAATGAACACATCTTCAACCATACCAAGTGGTCTCTTGATCGAACGATCAGCTAGCTATAATGTGACCTTGGTAGGTTGAAATTTTCCTAACCCCAGTTGCTGATAAACAGTGTAAGGAAGTAAGTTGACACTTACCCCTAGATCAAGTAACGCCCTATCAAATGTAGTGTTTTCAATGGTGCATGAAATTGTGGGAGAACCTGCATCTTTTTACTTGACAGGCAAGGAGTTAGAGATGATTTGCGATATATTTGCAGTAAGAAAAACTTTCTCAGGAACGTTTCTTACTCGTTTCTTAGTACACAAATCCTTAAGAAACTTACCATAAGTAGGGACCTGTTGTATAATGTCAAGGAGTGGAATATTAACCTTCAGCTGCTAAAATATTTCAAGAATATTTTCTACTTCCGGCGAAGGCTTCCTAAACCGATTGGGGTATGGTACTTTTGTCTCAGGAACAAGTTATTCTAAATGATCATGTGACGGTGATGGAGGTGATGGAGATGGTCGTGGAGAAATGGGTGGAAGAGTTGGTGTAGCTTGTGAGATAGTAGGAGTGGGATCAAGGGGCATGGCTATATTATTATCTACTTGCTTGCTAGATCTGAGTGTGTGAATGGCATTGCATTGGTGGACATGCGACTGATCAGAGTTTAATGAACTGGCATTAGGGTTCGTTAAGGGCTGACTTGGAAAAGCACACTTGCTACGTTCACTCATTTGTCTCGCTAATTGTCCGACCTCCTGCTCTACATTCTTAATAGATTGAGAGTTTACGAGCAGGTGCTGATCTCATTTTTAAATAAAATCAGTTGATACTTTCATAAGATTTTGTATGTGCATGTCAATACTGGATATATGCATGTCAAATTTGGAATAAGACTTGAGAAGATTTTCAATATTCTTCTCAAGTGATTGGAGTCACTTTTCTTGATCATTATTAGACCCATGTTGTGGATGTAAGTGATTTTATACAGGTGGTCTATTCTGGTTGTTCCCATAATTTGAAGCGTTTGGATATTGATAAACACTCATATTTGGTCTTGGGAACTGACCATTGGCTGGAGGTTGCATGTTGGAGTTAGGTCAGTCTAGAACTGACCATTTGGTCTTAGGAACTGACAATTTGCTGGAGATTGTCCCTGATCCCATGAGAGATTTGGATGGTTTTTCTAGCCAAGATTGTATGTTGGAGTCTAAAGATTGTTCATGGGTTGTTAATACAAGGCGTTAGCCTGCTTAAGTGTGGGTCCCATGGGATTCATCAATAATGGACACTCCTCCATAACATGATTCATAGTTTCGCAATTAAAGCATGTGGGACTTTCGATTTGATTCACTTGACTCAATGGTAGAGCACTAGGAGTCTCCAATGCCTCAATTCTCCTCACAAGAGTTGCAATCTTAGTTTCGGCAGCTATAGAGCTGTCGACACTATGGATCCCACCCTCATGCGCAGACGTTGATGCATTTGGTTTCTCAGCGGGACTCTCCCATTGTATAGTTTTCCATGATAGGTCCTCAAGGAAGTCCCATGCTTCATCCTCGTTCTTTGTCATGAACTCTCCCTGGCACATGGACTCAAGAAGAGTTTTGAATGTGTAATTGAGTCATTCGTACACGATTTGACACAACCGTCACTTTTCTATCACATGGTGGGGACACTGAGCTAATAGATTTTTGAACCGTTCCAAGTATTTCCAGAAGGGTTCTCCTGGCACTTGACGGAATTAATTAATTTGATTTCAAATTCTTGCCATCTTATGCATGAGATAATACTTCTTTAGAAACACTGCAACGAATTCATCCTAAATAGTGATTGAATCAGTAGACATACTGTACAATCATTTCCTGGCATTTTCATTGAGTACAAAGGAGATGAAGCGGAGTTTAATTGTGTCCTCTGATACGTGCTGCAGTTTTATCATCATGCATACTTCCTGAAATTCACTGATCAAGAGATATTTATCCTCTGAATCAGAACCATTGAATTTAGGAAGCATGCTAATTTCTGCGGCTTAATTCATAGTGATTACCACTACGTGTGGAAGTTTTATGCATGATGGTAGTGATGTGCATAATGAGTAACACCGATTTTGAAGAATTGGGATCGATTTATCCATCTTGTCTCCCATGAACGAATCTGATCTCACTAGTCGACCAAATTGATCACGGATCTAAGTGGCATGAACTAGTGACCGTGAATGTATGCGTGAATTTCCTAAACTAATGCAAGGAGTGGGGTGAGGTGGAGATAAAATGGTGGAATAGATATGATCAAATAAAATATGTGATTCCTACTGTGCCTACATTTTTTTGTATTTTTTTCCATAATCAAAGACTCTAAACACAGAAATAGAGAAAATTTAGGGGAGAAAATCACCAAAATTACCGCTAAATAGCGGCAATTACTACTATCTAGCGGCAAAACCAGGGAGTTTGGTCTGGTTTTTGCAGTGCATTTTTTATACTCTTTTTTTCCTTTTTTCTTCCTGTATCTAAAGTTAAAGAACTCTGAATACTCAACACACACTGTTAACTAATAAAACGTTAGAAAAAGCTAGAAAAATATCGTCGATCTACGGCAACGACGCCAGAAATTTAATATGATAATTTAACTACAAGCGTATAGGGTCGATGTAGCGCTATACAGGTCGTCCCATAGAGATCTCAGGTGTTTTGCTATTCTTACTAATTCTATAGTCTAACGGACTAACAAAGGATTCTAAGTCAGATTTGAGAGTTATTCTAATTAGTCTAGGATTTAGAATCCACTAGTTTCCAATCATGTATTTACTTCTATTATCTTCTTCTATCATAAAATTCGATATTTTAGTTTTAATTTTTATTTAAATTGCTCTAAGCATGACCTATTAAGTAGTGTGCAAGTATAACTCATCAAATAAACTACTTTTCATGAAAGCAAACTAAATCATTAGATAATTCTATAAAGAAAATGAAAATCAACAACCCTAAATCCTAACTAAGTATAGGCTATTAAGAAACTTAATTCAAGTATAATCTATCAAAGTATTAATCTACGAGTTCTTGTATTTTAATCATTTCATAGAAAAATCATGTCTTTATTATTTTAATTAGGAAGAAAATATTAGAGAGCAACTACATAGTGGATTCTAGTTTCATCTACATCCTAGAGCTAAGCTAAATTAGCTACTCATATTTTTAGTAAGCAAAATTCTATTTTTATTCATGAAAGCAATTAAATCTAATTTAGAAAGCAATATAAATCTAAAGTAGAAAGCAACTAGAAGAGATTAGCTAAGAAAAATTATTATGCAACAAATATTACTTCTGGAGTCAGTATTGTGGCCGTCACTGCTTCAGCAAAGCCTAATTTTTATTAATAAAATCTGAGTACAAATTATATTATATTTCCTCTATGATAAATCTCTATATATCTTTATATTACAAGGATACGACCAATATATATACATAGGAAAATCAAACCTAATTTTAACAGAAGAGAAAAACAACAAAATTACGTCGAAGCCCGCAGAAAAATCACCCATAGGTGGGCCCACTCTGCAGCAAATAGGCGACAAAACCTTGGAGAAAAATTTTGGGTTTTCTTCTGCATGATTTTCTTGTTCTGTTCTCTTGATTCTCTTAACTGTATTGGATTTTGACTCTTTATAGTACAATAATCTTGTAACTTTGTTCTCTTTAAACTCTTTCCCGGGCTTGGTTTTCTAATCGGACTCTGATTTCATGCCATGGCTTGTATGAATAGGATTAGCCGAAAAACAACTAAAAATACTTGAGTAGCATTTATTTATATACAAAAAATAGATCAAATATGGGAGGAAAAATACAATATATAATACTAATCAGCGGCTATTTGGATTTGGCCAGAGAGACAAAATAATTAGGAGGGAGGCTGCTGCAGTTTAGTTTCGGCCAGAGAAAAAGAAATAATGTTGGGCGGCTGCTACAATTATTTTTGGCCGAAAGATAATCAAAGGAGGTGGGTTGCTTCCTTTGTGGTTGTGGTTGAAGCAAAATCACATGTAAGATCATCGTATTTTTTTTACCAGGTGAGAGTTTGATCTTGTATTTTGTACGATTTCTTTGATTTCTCTCTTATAGTTGAGAATTAGAGAGCTGTAATCTCTTTTGATATAGTGGAAGTTTTCGATTGTATCCCCGTAGATGTAGACACATTACCGAACCATCTCTACTATTTTTCTCTTCGGTTAACTATTAGATTCCGCTAGTTGTTGCATTGGTATTATATTATTTTTACTAACACTTATAGCCATAGATTCTCATCCAATTTCGAGATAGTTACAAGTATGAATAATCAAGAAAAAAATGCAAAAATGAAAAACTCTAACGATTCAAGAAACATTTAAATAGGAGTTCTCATCTAAGGGTTATAGTCATTCTACTAAATTATGACAAAAAAAGTGTAAAATTGATAACTGAATTTAACATGAAATTCTACTTATTTTGGCCTACTATAATTGAGCTAGTGAGCGGTTGTTGGAGATTTTCTCCTCAAATGGAGCTAAGAAGAATAGAAATAAGTGTGTGTGTGAGAGAGAGAGATTATATATGCCAACATATGCATGAGAGAAACAACTTTCCTCTCCACACCTCCTGCTCCTTAATCCAAGCACCCTCCTCCTCAAACCTACCATTGCCATGCTCCGTCCTATCAGCTTAGCCCCGTTACAATAAAAAATCTTTTAAAAAAAGCTAGTGGGAATTCATAAATAATGGGAAAAAATGAGTAAAATATTTAGAATAGGCTCTAAACTGACAATCTTATAAAAAATCCAAGAAAAATACTGAAGATGTTATGGAATATGACAGTTAACATCAGTTTCACAAAATCTAAAGTTAAGATTTGAGATGCAAGATAAAAAAAAGTAACAAAGTTAAATATTGGCTAATTTCAGTACTAATAATCCTGACCCAAAATGAAAAACCCAATAGAATCAATATAAATATCTAAATAATTAAGGGTATATAGTTATGCAGTAAGTTTGTTGACTCCGTTTTGGATACATGGTGAAATACCTAATTATCCAACAGCTATATGATGAAACCCGAGGCCTTATAATCTAACATCTTCCATGCTTCATCTAACATCTTTCTATCTTGAGAGAAATATCTCATAATAATGCATGAAGATCTTTACAAAACAATAGATTTTCCATTTGAGCCTCCAATATAGTCTAGTTGTTTCCATTGAAGAGAATATATGATCATTTATTGTATTTTCTATTGCTCTTAGTCAACCTATGACTATGATATTAGTCTTTTAATATTTGGCACACTAATCAATTGTGGAGTTTGTGAAAAATTATCAAAATAAACAACCAAATTCAAGACGATTATCGCAACTAATTAGTAAATAATAAGAGCACAAAAAACTGATTTTAATGTGAAAAATTACTTTGAGAGAAAAACCATGGACACAGAATAATCCACTATAATCAAAGTTAAAAAAATATAAGTACTCGGCTACTCTTATCTCTCTCGATCAATTGTGAGCACAAATTACGAGAAGAGATCAATGACGCTTACTGATCTTTTACTAGTAAATAACATTATAACGAGCTTGTTACCACCACATCGATATTCTCCATAAGACCCTAGTGGCTTCTCTTTCTTCCCTCCTCTGATTATATAAAGAATCCTACCATTGTGGCGACTGTAATTCTGACAAAGAACTTTTTATACTTTATCTATAGGGTTTAATGATCTCCAAAATATTACTCTAAACACCGAATCAATGGATATGATTAGAGTCCTAAACAAACTCAACTGTTATATATATTTCTTGGGGCTTGATGCCCTACTAATGTCCAATCTATAGTTTGTACATGCTTTATGTGGGACTGATCATTCGGGTGTAATCACATTAGTAGTAAGGAAAAAGAAAGAAAGATCACGAAAATGGCTGGAAAAAAATAAATTGGGGTAAACAATCAAAGGTGTTGATTGGTTCATGAAAAGTAGAAAGAGTATAATTTTCATAAATACGACACTTTCCGTGGACCGTGGATGAGTTCATGGAAAGTGGTTATTGCAAAAACTTATTATCTTTCATACGAGGCATGAAAAGTCGAGAAATAAATTTAGTGTATTTTGTGTTGAATTCAGCGAAAAAGCCCTTCCATTTTTCATTAATATTTTTGGGTAGGAAAGGAGCTGATTGGTTTATGGTGACTGCATTCCACTTTCCATAAACTGCCTTCCGTGTCCAATTTCAATACAGAACTTTGAATTAGAAATATAAAATTTTCATTTTTAATTCAAAATATTTATAGGGCGGACCCAAAATTAACTCATGGATGCATCCATTACTATACATATTTAGAAGGTACTCCATATAGTCGTAATTGTAGTTTTGAAAAATTATTTATTTTTAAAAACAATAATTTAATATTTATTTATTTTAAAACTATAATTTTCTTTAGTAGTTCACAGGATGGGTCAGTTACTTAAACAGGGCAAATTTGAAAACTGAAATAGAATTTTTTTTATCAAGAACAATTGACGATTCAATTTTTCTTAAAAGGAAGTTAGACAGTTCCATTTTTGTTTAAGAAATTAACAAGAAGTATTTTCTATAAGGAAGCAAACAAATATATGTAGGTTTATCAGTAAGAGTAATCTGATAGTTTGATTTTTCTTTTAAAGACCAACAGCCAAGATGATTCATTAGGGAAACATATATATGAAACAAGGAAATACAAATAAATGACTAATAGTTACTATAATAAGTAATTAAATTAATAGTTTAAAGTAAATATTTAATCCTAATACTAATTATTAGTCGAATTAGAATTTATTAAATTAAAATTATAAAAAATCCAAGTTGACTTAGAATATACTAAATTAAACTAAACATAAATATATTCGAAATAGAAATTAACTTGGATGTCAAATAAAGAGTCACATATAATAGGAAGACAGGAATCAAAATATTTGCTTTTACAAGTAGTAATAGATATTGGTTTTTGATATGAAGGAAAAGGGGACGAGCAAAATGTTATATTACTAATATTATTCTTTAACTTATCCGAATTATTCATGCCTAGTTTTCTATTGATAATCACTTTTATTAATTAAATATTTATTGCCAATTGAACATCAAAAGCTTAGTGAAAATTGAGCATCAAAAGAGGGTATTATGTTTGATTCATAGTACGGTTTTAATATAGATAAGAAATTAAAGCAGCTACAAGTGATACAAAGATAGTAAATTACAATCTAACGATTTCATGTAACTAAAGCATAGTAATAACTTATTTCATGTAGCTGTATAATAAAATACAGTAGAACTTTTAGAACGATAAATCTTTTTTCCAAGTCTTTCAATTCAACTATATATATATATATATATAGTATCAATTATAATTACAAATAACGTTCTAAGAAGTGTTGACAACATTTGTTTCACACGAAAGTAATAAGTACTAGCCAAGGGCTCCTCCATAGAAGCCATTTATTGTTTTCTCTATGTATTCCTTCATCTCCTCTCTTTCTCCCCTTCCAATCTCCCATTAGAAGATATAATAACCATAAAAACACTTGTATCCTCTTTGTTCCATCCTTTAGATGAAGAAGGTCAGCAAATCCGATCGTTGACGATCGTGACAGGACGTTGATACACTGGCCGACTTAGGTGTAAGGAGGCGGCAGAGGGAGATCAACGACGGAGCCACAGAGGAGTGTTGTGTCGAGCATGTTGCGTTCATCTCTGAGGGACTTCGCCCCAGATACTACACTGATGTACATCTGTTGACCGAGGTAGCGTCGCTCCCATATCTCCGACCTGAAGTTCCACATGCCGACATTGTCGAACGTCGTCATGATCGCAGCCCACGACTTTGGGTACACCTGGATCGTGTGTCTGCTCACCGCATCGAGAAGATTATATGTGCTCCGTGCCTTTGGCGTCCATTCTCCTCCTCCCATTCTATGCCATACCAAAACAACATAGTTTCATTATGTATCTTACTATTTATGGAATGTGATAGAGACGGCATATCTGATGCATAAATAGAATAATATTTTAGCATAAAGGAGTTTATCAGCATATACCCAACAGGGAAGAAAGAGTATCCATCCAAATGGAAGAAGTTGGGGCTCCTCTCGCCGTTCTGGATGATGACCTCGATGAAGGTGCGGTACTCGGCTTGCAAGACGTTGGCGACTCTTGCGGTGATGGGTAGTCCCTCAATCGAAGTTGGATTGTCATTCATGAGGTTGTAGGTGAAGTCTTTACCAGCAAGTCCGAAATACTCCGAAAGCTTGAGGGGAGTCGGTGGGTCTTCATGTGATATCCCATTAAAAGCGCATCTTTTCTTTCCTTCAAAGTTACCAGAGTGGGAGACTAACCTAATTGTCCGGGTGATGTTGATTGAGCCGTAATGGTATGAACCTTGCGGGTTGGGACGTGCAGCGCTGGCGGTCAAGTTCCATCGGAACGATCTCCATTGGTTGAGGGACCAGGCCCAGCCGACAGGGGCTGCTGGTAGGTCGGGCGAGGGAGGAGTGGTCGAACCAGTGTAACGGACGATGCCGGTGGCGGATAGTATGTACTTGGTGAATCGGGTGGATGCCACCATGTAGTAGTCCTTGGGGGGCTGGTTGGCCTTGACGAGCACTGACAAGCACTGGCCGACATGGACGTCGAGGGACTGGTACTCATTCTGCACTGTGTGCGACCCGTCCATCTCAACAAGTATCATGGAGTGGCCTTGGAATCGGAAGTTGAGGGAAGTCTTGATGCCGACGTTGCAGATCCTGTACCGATACGTGCTGCCAGCCTCCATGAGGAAGAGTGGGGACTGGTCCATGCCCGATGCATCCTTCCCAGTCTTTCCGTTCATCAAGATGCCGGCTGGGCGTGCGATGCTGCGGCCTTTCTCGAGGAGTTTTTGGAGGACCTCATGGCTCTTGGTGTACCAGTCACCAATGAGAATCGTATAATCATCGGCCGGAGGATCAAAGGGGACCGGAATGAGGAGACGGCTATTGATGCGGAGGCCACCGAATGCGCCCGCGGCCTTCTGCATGCCAATGGACGGATAGTAGAAGAAGCTGCCGATCTGATCCTTCACCTGGAAGTGGTACGTGTGGTTCTTCCCCACCGGGATCGGACAGTTTGTCCCAGGCACTCCGTCTTCCCATGAGTTTTTCCTCATTTGAATTCCATTCCTACAAGAAACAACAAAATAATGATTATCCATTCTCATTCAATAATTAATCTATTAGAAGAAGTTAACACAAGTGTAAGAACCATGAGAGGAGGAAGGGCTCATTGAGGTTGTTGAAGACGTTGACGACAATATTGTTGTTAGTGGTGGAGTTAATGTTGGGTCCGGGGAACTGACCGTTGATGAGGATCACCCTCTGCGGGACGCCCATCGGTGAGAACGTACCGTAGGTGACGTTCCACGTGAAGAAAAGGTAGGGATCTTCGGCTCGGACCATCCCTAAGACGGCCAGGAGCACGAGGAGCGTGATGCGGGCAGCATGAGGGGCTCGAGGCACCATCATTACGATAATCTAAATAAGGCCTGCCTGTAGACAGCTACGAAGAGAAGTTGGGAGATTGAGAGAAAGGAGAAAGAGAGGAGATGAATAATAATGGAAGGCAAAGGCAAACCTACTGTCTTCGGAATTGTTGGAGGCTTCAGGACCAATTTATAAAGATGGAATTGGCATTGAAATGAAAAGGCCAACCTAGCAAAAAATATGGATTGCTTGTTCAAACCCCTTCTCTCCTTCACTCGTTTCTCCGTAGTCTTAGTGACCCTACAGAGTTCCAGCAAAAAGTTTTAATGTAAAAAAGAAAATGGTGTCAATAACAACCATTAGCTTGTTTTGTGAACAAGATCTTTCTTTCTTCTGTATATCATACGCTCTTGCCATTGTTGATGCACTCCTATTTACTGTGGTGTAGCTGTTCAATCTGATGAAAATAATTGGCCAAAATATAAACCCAACATTCCAATTTGTCTGATATTTGAGATGTCAAGTATACGGAAACTGTTTGAGTTAAAATGATTGATAGTTACAGCTTATAGATTATAATCCCATGAAAAATTATTGTTACCTTTGTATACTAGGAGATGTACATACAATTGAGAAACTGCTCTTGCTTCTTAACAAAAAAGAATCTATATATAAATTTTGTGGAAAATGATTACCTAGTTTCTTTGATTTAGCGGATGAAAAGGAAATAAACTTCAGCAATCGATGAAAAGTATAAATAATCTGGGATCATTTTATTTCCGAAAAAATGAAGAAAAAATTTATAAACATCTCTTTTTCTCCATCAAAATAACTGTAAACTCATTTTATGTTCAAGTTCTTATTGTGTGATCTATCATAACTATTTCATATCGGCTACATTACCTTTTCCATATGTTTCTTTTTAAATGATATTCATTTTTAGTTCAACAATTCGTCCCCTATAGCTTGCATGTATTTTACATTGTGATTGCAAAAAGGGAATAACTCAAGCTTTAAATTTATGCTGTATGCCATATTTTTGTATGAACTGTTATAGTTAATCCAACGCAAAAATAGATTAGGTGGGAGAAATTAAAAACATGATTAAGTAAGTATAATTAGGTGAAGTATGATTATGTGGCATAATTAAATGGTTGGTGAAATTGTAAAACATATTAAAAAACCGCCCACCAAAGTTTAAAAAATAATTATGTTTTCACACTATAATTTAAGTCTATAAATAGATGCTCTCAATTAATTTTATTCATCATCTAAATCCAAATCCATTCAAGAAGGAGGAGAGTGAAGAGAAGATAGAGAAAGGAAGAGAGAAGAGAAGAAATTTGGTGTGTTCTACGGAATACTTTCTTAAGTTGTATCAATCACGGTGTTAGTCTGGTATTTCTATTATAGACTACAGTTTTCTAATAAGTTTGGAGGTTTTTTTCGTGTTGGAGATAACATTGTATCACTCTTTATTTTTTGTATATTCCTGAGCTCTCTAGGCAAGACTCAGAAGGTTGTGCTATTTATCTGAAATAGTAAAATTCGCTCTTTAATTGTCTCGTGATTTTTCCCGTAAGGATTTTCCACATAAATACTATGTATCATCTGTAACTTGTTGATTTACTTATAGCTGACTTTTTGTTTATATACAAGTCAGAATTTTATTATTTTTTCTAACAGTAGTATCAGAGTTAAGGTTATAAACTATTGTATGTAAACAATAGAGAGTATAATAAGCCACATGATTACTCTTAATGGATCTAACTGGATGATTTGAAAGCCGAGAATGAAAGATATTTTACATTGCAAAGATCTTCATGCACCTTTAGAAGGTGATGTGCCTAAACCAAAAGATATGAGTGATGATGAATGAAAGAGGCTTGATAGAAAGGTATTGGTTTCATTCGACAATGGTTGGATGATACCATATTTCATCCTGTCTCTACTGAGAGTACATCACACTCTCTTTAGAAGTAACAGATTGAAGAAGGATATTACTTGCTATTTTTGTCACATGAAAAAAGACTACAAAATTCGGAAAAGAGATGAAAAACAAAGTGTGAAGAAAAATCTGAAAACCATGAAAATACTGCAGTTACAACTGAAGGTGATTTAGTTGTATTTAAAAGTAATGATTTACGTTTTTGTATTACATATCAAGATGCAGATTGGGTAATCAATACAGGACCCTCGTATCATGCTACTCCACATAGAGTTTTTTTACAACTTATCAAAGTGGAGATTTTGGCATTGTAAGGATGGGCAATAAAGACACTTCTCAGATTAAAGATATGGGTGATATACATCTTGAGACCAGTCTCGGTTGTAAATTGGTACTCAAAGATGTAAGGTACATTCCAGATTTTTGCTTGAATCTAATATCTGCAGGAAAACTAGATGAAAATGGTTTTGGCAGTACGTCTTGTAATGGACATTGGAAACTCATAAAAGGTTCTCTTGTCTGGCAAGAGGAAAGAAATGTTGCACTCTTTATAGGATGCAAGCAAAACTGTGCAAATGTGAGGTAAACACAATAGAGCAAAATTTTTCTGTAGAGTTGTGGCACAAGAGACTTGGCTATATGAGTGAGAAGGGAATGCAGATTCTTACTAAAGAAAAGTACCTGTCGAATATGAAAGGTAAATATCTTGATACTTGTGTGTATTGCTTAGCTAGCAAACAATATCGAGTTTCATTTGTTAGGAGTGGATCAAATAGAAAGTCTCATGTATTAGATTTGATACATTTAGATATTTGTGGTCCTATGAAAATTATAACTTTTGGTGGTGCTCTTTATTTTGTAATTTCTATAGGTGATTGTTCTAGAAAAGTTTGGGATTATGTTTTAAAAACCAAAGATCAAGTTGCAGATGTCTTTAGAGAATTTCATGCTAAAGTGGAGAGAGAAATAGGGAGGTCTCTTAAATATATCCGATCAAACAATGGTGGCGAGTATATCGGACTATTCGACGAATATTGCGAGTTCAGGGGAGTTCGACATGAGATGATCATTTCGAAAACTCCTGAACAAAATGGCGTGACAGAAAGAATGAATCGAACTATCGTCAAATAGATTAAGTGTACGTTATCATATTCCAAATTGCCCAAGCCCTTTTGGAGGGAGACATTGAGGACTATGATAGACCTAATCAATTTATTACCTCAATTTCTTTAAAGGGTGATGTACTAGAAAAGGTGTAGACTAGAAAGAAAGTCTCCTACAAATACTTGAGAGCATTCGGCTGTCGTGCATTCGTTCATATTCCTAAAGATGAAAGATCAAAACTTGATGGTAAGTCAAAACAATATATTTTTCTTGGCTATACAGATGAGAAGTTTGGTTACAGGTTATGGGATGCAGAAAACAAGAAGGAAATAAGAAGTAAAAATGTGATTTTTTTTTTTAAGATCAGACCATTAAAAATTTCAAGAAGAAAGAAACAATGCAGTTTTCTACAAGCAAAATTGTAGATCTGGATCCAGTTCCTTCTCCAGTCACAAATGATGAAGGAGAAGAAGTGCGAGAATATTAAGCAGATGTTGATACTCCTATTCAAGAAGAAGAGGAAGAGCAATCCACTACAACACAACTGTCAATAGAGCCTTAATTAAGGCAGTTTGTCAGAGACTGTTATCCTTCTAATAGATACCCAGCTAATGAGTATATTCTCGTTACTGATGCATGTGAAATAGAAAGTTACCAAGAAATGTAAGAAAATAGTCAGAAAAATAAGTGAACAAGTGGGTGTTCAAGAACCATACCTATGAAAGAGGAAATAGATTCTTTGCACAAGAACTAGACCTATGATTTGGTAAAATTCCAAATGGAAGGTATTGAAGAACAAGTGGGTGTTCAAAATAAAGACCAAAGAGAAGAACTCACAACTAAGATATAAGGTAAGGTTAGTCGTGAAGGATTTTGGCCAAAAGTAAGGAGTTGATTTTGAAAAAAAAATCCTCTCCGGTGGTAAAAATATCATCTATTCGTCTCGTCCTTGGAATGGCTGCAAATGTGGACTTGGAGATCAAACAAATGGACGTGAAGACAGTTTTTCTTCATCGTGATCTAGAGGAAGAGATCTACATGGAGTAGCCTGAAGGTTTCAAAGTCAAATGCAAATAAGATATGGTCTGCAAGTTGAAAAAGAGCTTGTATGGATTAAAGCAAGCACCTCAACAGTGATATAAGAAATTTGATTCTTTTATGGTGGATCATGGTTATAAGAGAGCAGTTTCAGATCATTGTATTTACGTCAAAAGGTATGATGGTGATTTCATTATACTATTGCTCTATGTTTATGACATATTGATTGTAGGTCAAAACATGTCCAAGATTGATAAACTTAAGAAGGATTTAAGCAAATCATTTGCCATGAAGGACCCGGGAGCAGCACAATAAATTTTGAAAATACATATATCTCGCAACAGGAATGCCAAAAGGTTATGATTGTCGCAAGAGACCTACATCAATAAAATACTAAAAAGATTTAACATGGACAGAGTAAAACCAGTTGATACTCCACTTGCAGGACGATTTAAACTAAGCTCCGAGCAATGCCCCAAAAGCAAGAAGGAAACAGAAGAAATGAGAAGAGTTTCATATGCTTCAGCAGTCGGCAGTCTAATGTATGTAATGGTATGTACTAGACCGATATAGCACATATCGTCAGTAGTTCCTTGCAAATCCAAATACAGAATATTGAGATGCAGTTAAGTGGATATTAAGATACCTAAGAGGAACTTTCAAAATAAGCATTTGCTTTATAGGAGGTAAGTCAGTACTAATAGGTTACACTGATGCAGATATGGCAGGAGATATTGACTCAAGAAAGTCTATATCTGGGTTTTTGATTACTTTTACAGGGAGAGCTGTATCTTGGCAATCTAAGTTGCAACAATGTGTTGCCTTATCAATTACAAATGCTAAGTATATTGCTATTTCGAAGCTTGCAAAGAGATGTTATGGATGAAACATTTTTTGAAAGAACTAGGTATAAAATAAAGTACATTCACAGTTTATTGTGATAGTCAGAGTACCATTCATCTCAGCAAAAATCTAAGTTTTCATTTTAAATCCAAGCACATCAATGTGAGGTATCATTAGAAATATACTTGATGAAAAATTATTGCAGCTTGAGAAAAATTACACCAACAAAAATGGAGCAGATATGATGACAAAAGGGTTATCTAGAGAGAAGCAGGACTTCTGCTGGAAGGTAGCCGGTATGGACTCTAAGTAGAGTTTTAGTTCATCCCCTTTTTAAATTGGAGGAGGAGATTGTTAGAGTTAATCTAACGTAAAAATGGATTAGATAAGAGAAACTAAGAGCATGATTAGGTGAGCATAATTAAGTGAAGTATGATTAGGTGATATAGTTAAATGGTTGGTGAAATAGTAAAATATATGAAAAATACTGCCCATCAAAGTTGAAAAATAATCATATTTTCACACTATAATTTAAATCTATAAATTGGTGCTCTCAATTGATTTCATTTATCATCTAAATCTAAATCCATTCAAGAAGGAGAAGAGTGAAGAGATAATAGAGAAAGGAAGAGAGAAGAGAAGAGTTTGATGTACTCTGCGGGATACTCTCTTAAGGTGGTATCCATCACGGTATTAGTCTGGTGTTTCTACTACAGACTACAGTTCTCTAACAAGATTGGAGGTTTCTTTCGTGTTAGAGATAACATTGTATCACTCTCTATTTATTGTATATTCCTGAGCTCTCTGGCAAGACTCAGAAGGTTGTACTTGTTCGTCGCAAAAGTTTCTTCGCTTCCTTCCATTGAATAAGCTTGAATTACAATGAAAGTGAACAAGATAAAAAAGAACAAATGAGAGAATTTTATATGTCAATCTCTCTCTTTTACAAAATAATCGTGGGATCAGTGGCGATGGGATCTGTCGAGCAGCTCCTTTGGACGATCGAACGTCGAACTCTTCTCTCTTGAAGATAACGACCGATTGTAGACGATCTTCTCCGGTCTTTCCCGAACTCAAGGCTCTGTACGCAACTTGAATTCTCTAAGAACCGAAAGGAAGAAGATCAATACCTCTGACTTCAAGGCTCTCTCGCGTACTTGAATTGCCAAAGGATTCAAAAAGAAGACAATTGCCGAAAAGAAGATCTAAAAATTGATGATCATCTATGGATTGATCTCTTATTGATTGATCCTTCTTGATTGATTGATCCTCTATTCTTGATTGATCCTTTATTCTTGATTGATCCTTCTTGATTGATTGATCCTTCTTGATTGATTGATCCTCTATGGATTGATCTCTTATTGATTGATCCTTCTTGATTGATTGATCCTCCCTAAAGTCTCCTCAAAGAGGATATTTATAGATTTTAGTGGTCATGAGAGTTTCCATAGGAATAGGAATCAAGATATCCATAGGAATAGGAATCAAGATTTTTGTATTCATCAAGGATTCTAATCCAATATTTAATATTGATTTAAATCTCTTGATTTGGAATTCTGATTGGATTCAATTTGAGTATTGGATAAGCCCAAATCTCAATCACAATCAATTTAGGATTCTAATGAAATCTGCTCACGCGGAGTAAACGCGGAGCTAAATTCATTAGAACGCGGAGCTATGGATTAGCTCCGCGTTTTGCTCAAACGTGAGGCTAAAATAGCCAAACGCGGGGCTGCGGAGTTAGCTCCGCGTTCTGTTGTGGAAAATCCTTTTAACTTAGAAATTTTCACTGCCAACAGAACCCCCTCCAAAGTTTTCAAAATGGCTTAGAACTTAGCAAATTTTGAAATACTTTGGATACTTAAACTGAAACGCGGAGTTTAAAATACCAAGTTTATCTCCCGTTTCTGCTCACCTTCGCGGAGCTAATAGCTTCTTTTCAGTGAAATGAGTAATTGTTTCATTAATTACTCTGAATTTTCGTGTCGAATACCAAGAGGCGGATCATCTGTTTAAATAGAGTCTTTGATTCATCTTCTTTTTCATTTCATCTGAAGAATTCAATAGCTTCAGAGCTCAGGCCATTCAGGTGAATCAGTTTGAAGGGATAATCTTCAACTGCACTTCCTTCGACTTTGCATAGATCTTCCATCATTAGGATGTCATATAAGAAGAGTACGACGTCGCGCGCCTCCTCACCATCGGCGGCCGGCGCTAGCAGCGGAGGCGACGACCGAGGTAGTGGCCACAACAGCGAGCCAATCCATACTGCACCAATTGGAGGTAGAAATTCTTAATTTTGAAACTCCTCAAATTAACTTTGGAGTGTTTTGGCTCGGTTTTAACCGACCAACCAATTTTGAACCGGCGAGATCGCCGTTCTCCGGCCGTAAGGCTTGGGAAGAAAAGAGAAGACGGAGAGAAACTCTGATCTTCTTCTACGCGAAGTTATCGCGTCATCCTCGCGTTTAAAACACGGGGCTACTTTAACTAGCAGTCACTTTTCAATCGTGAGGCTATGTTGATTAGCAGTCGCGTTTAAATTGCGAGGCTTATGTTGATTAGCAATCGCGTTTAAATCGCGAGGCTATGTTGATTTAGCAGTCGCGTTTAAATCGCGAAACTATTTTGACTAGCAGTCGCGTTTAAATCGCGAGGCTATTTTGATTTAGCAGTCGCGTTTAAATCGCGAGGCTATTTTGATTTAGCAGTCGCGTTTAAATCGTGAGGCTATTTTGATTAGCAGTCGCGTCTCAGCGTTAGGCTATTTCCTCAACTGCGCGCGAAGTTTATCCTTAGCTCCGCGTTTTCATACTTAGAAGATTTTTCTGAATTTCTCGAACTCTTGATTCTTCTTTTGCAGTGAAGTATTTAGACCAGATCCTTCTTGAAGAGGAGTGCATGTGGTTTTGCCAGTTTTCGTCAGCAAAAGTAACTCTAAGGAAGTCAGAAGCAAATACTTTACAACATAGTCGCAGGTTTCAAGCCCTGGCTCCAAAAGATAAACTTTTTATAAGAACTCTGCGGCAGCTCATTAAGTTTTCTTGAGGATCATTTCTGTTAGATGACAATCTCTGTTGCTTTCCAAAGCGTTAGAGATGATCATTTAAGGGCTTGTAGCATGTCGAATCCAACTTGTGCATCTTTATTAGGATTCTTCTAGCAGTATCTTCAGATAATCCACTAAGAACTTTAAACAGATCATAGTTGATATTTGCAGAGGAGATCTCTTGCATGTGAACCATGGAAATTTCAACACCCCATGAGGCTTGACGTCAGATTATTGAAGCTTTTGGGAGAGCTATAACTCCCTCTTCTTCTGTAATCTTTTTTCTTTTATGAATAAAGAGCAAATTATTTTCCTCTCTATCTGTCGGCTTCAAGAATCTTGCTTGCTCAACAAATAGATGGTTTATAATTTTGGTAAAATAATCTAAGGCCCATTTGCGTAACTTAGACTGATAATACCAAGGTAATCGGCTAAGGATCATCAGATTTCGGCAGAGGCGCCTAATTGCGCATGCCTGAGAAAGAAGACTGGAGGCGGTTCATAACTTGAACTGGGCACACCAGGTTTTAGGTCAGAGGCGCTCAATTGCGCATGTCTAAGAAAAAGACTGGAGGCGGTTTAAACTTGAGAACCAGGCACACTAGGTTTTAGGTCAGAGGCGTCAAACTGCGCATGCCTAAGAAAAAGACTGGAGGCGGTTCATAATTTGAACTGGGCACGCCAGGTTTTAGGTCAGAGGTGCTCAATTGCGCATGCCTAAGAAGAAGACTGGAGGCGGTTCAAACTTGAGAACCGGGCACACCAGGTTTTAGGTCAGAGGCGCTCAATGCGCATGCCTAAGAAAAGGTCCAAGCACTCAATTGCTTAACTTGAACGGAGATGGGAATAATCCAAATCATACTGTCAGAGGTAAAAACTTAACATGACAGGTCTACGGGATTTTTAGCAAACCCCCAGCTATCAACGGATTTGATTAGCCTTTACCAATCGCCGTTTGCGTTGGGCTAGCCATGTTATTCCCCTCAGCATGGAGAGTTGTCGAGGAATTTATTTCCTCTCCCCTTTGCCTTTAATCAGTATTGGGTAATTGATTTCATACTTTTACCCCCAGTATGATAGGGTTGGCGAGGAACTTGATCTCCTCTTCCCGCTGCTTTAACAGCATTGGACAATAAAATATTTTTATTTATAGCACCCAATTAGCCATTCCAATAGCTATTGAGAATAGTAGAAGCATGATGTTTATCATCGTCAATATTTTTGGCACCCCCAGCCAAATCTGGTTGTTAACCAATGAGGACGATTTTGCCACAGCTGTGGTTCGGAGAACATCCAAGGGGCTAGCTTGCAAGTGCAGGCTGCCCATTCTTGGTATCGATATTGGCCTCCCTAGTGGTACAGGGATCGCTCTGGCAGGGAACTTATTGGTTCCAACTACCAAAGTTGTCATATTTGCAGAAACTTTCTTTTGATCCTCTTTAAGTGTGAGAACTCCGGCTTCTATCAATACCTGAATTCGGTTCTTAAGAGGATAGCAATCCTTAGTTGGGTGCCCGACGTTCCGATGGTACAGGCAATAGTTTGGGTCGTTGGTTTTACCAACGTCTTCCGGTTTTTCATTTTTCGGAAGTTTTAGCAAGCCTTTTCTAAGGAGGAGATGGAATAGAGTACATGTCTGCTCCGTCTTGAATGTATAAGTTTTATCTTGTCGGGGCTTATTTTGACCTGCACCTCTCAGATTCTGAGGTCTTGGCTTTGGATCTGCAATTGTCGCCATCACAGCCTTCCCTTTATTTTTAGGATTCTGTGGATATGGCTTGTTATTTGTAGAGTTTCTCGTGCTACGAGATTCCTTAATCTGGCGAATTATATCTTCCGCCTGCTCTCCCTGCCTTAGCAAATCTTTCCAAGTTTTAGACTCTACAGCTCCCATTCTTATCAGCACGCCAGTCCTGAAGTTATACTTGCAGGTTTCTACCAGGGTTTCCTGGGTCATACCATGTCGACAATACACGGACTTTTCCCTGAAGCATTCTATAAAGTTTTTTACTGTTTTTTTTTCCCCTTGTTTCATCGCAAGGAGGGAATGAACCGATATTTCTGTATCATCCTCAAAGAAACGTGCTAAGAACTGCTTCTCGACATCATACCAAGCATTGATAGTACCTGGGGGCAATTGCATAAACCATGTAAAAGCAGGCCCTCGCAGGGTGCTCGCAAATACTTTGGTTATTACGGGATCATTTCCCATTAGATGACCTGCCTACGATAAGAAGTAATATATGTGCTGGTTTAGGGACCCCTTCCCATCATATGACTCCAATTTGAGGGGTTTATACTTTTCGGGATACGGTGCCAAGTCCCACTCAGGCGGGTATGGTCTTGAAACCTCCGATTCTTTCAGTTCCTTCTTGTGCATCAAGGAATCAAGTTGGCTTTGCAATTTTTCGATCTTTTCTCCATGAGGATCATGGAAAGAGTATTTGTCATCATCCTCATGTATTGAATAAGCCTTTTCTTCTTTAGTTTCTTCATTTGCCTTAGATGGCGGTTCCGAAGAAGTTTTAGCCTTATCGTCAGCTATCTTCTGGGTATTTTCGACCACTTTTAGAAGCATTAGTTTGAGGTCATCAATGGACTTTTGTTGACCTCGAATCATCTGCTCTTGGTCTTCCATCCTCTGGTCAATGTCATCTGACCTGTCCACCATATGTGACGCTGATTTTCGTAGTCGGGAAGATGCACGAGATTTTGGAGAAGCTATAGCTGAGTTATCGCTGTCATCATCATAAGAACTTTTTGAAAGTTTGTTATAATTTCGAGGAGCGACAGCAGCTGATTTGAGTCGAGTAAGATGGCGAGGTTGTTCATCATCTGTATCTGACTCGTGTCTTTTTTCCATGGCCTTCTTATCTTTACCGACCATATTTGAGGTCACCTCCTTTACCTCTTTTTCTTTAATTTTATATCTCAGATCATTCTTTCTCCTCTTTGGAGTATCTTGACGAGACTCAGTTATTTTGTTAAATACAGACACTCTCTTCTTAGTACAACAAAAATTATCCAATACAGCAGATATGGCTGTTATGAGCTGCTCACAATGACATGTCGAGTGTGGTTGAGTTTGAGTCATATTTCTCATTTTTGTCAAGTAATCTTTGAGATCGGTGTCCTTTCGTGACGAAGAATCGAGGTGGCCACCTGGTTGTTGAGAGGGTCCAGGGGCCCACTGAAGTTTTTCAGAGTCATTGGTGTCAACATGTTGTCCAATAACCCGATTATCAGCCTTGATTCTATATTAAGGCTGTTTTACGCGGAGCTGGATGTTAGCTTCGCGTTCTGAAGCATTTACACGAAGTTGAGCTATAGCTTTGCATTTGACGCTAGCCTCGCGTTTTACGCTGGCTTGGCGTTTTTTCAGAAGTTTCTCTTCTGTAATCTTAGCCCCGCGCGGAATAAAATTCCTGTACGCTGGCTTACTCTTGTGGTTATCACAAGTCATAACTTCGCGTCTCGCACGATTTCTACGACTGACAACAATTTGCCAATCATCTTCGCATTCCTCGCGAGTATTATAAGTCTTGCATTTTTCGCAAGTAGCCTCGCGTTTCTCGCTTAGCTTAGTATCAGCCTCGCATGGAGAATCACATGCTGGCTTTACAGAATTTTTATACTCGCGTCATAAACCTTGCGTTTCTCGCAAGTAGCTTCGCGTTTCTCGCTTAGCTTAGTATCAGCCTCGCGTGGAGAATCACACGCTGGCTTTACAGAATTTTTATACTCGCAGATATTTTGCGACTAGCGCAAACTTCGCTGGCTTCGCATTTCTCGCTAGGCTCAGCAATAGCCTCGCATGGAGAATCACACGCTGGCTTTGAAGAATTTTTATACTCGCGTAACTCGCGAGTGTCGGGTATTCTGTGACTAGCGCAACCCTTACTGACTTCGCGTCTCTCGCTAGGCTCAGCAATAGCCTCGCATGGAAAATCACACGCTGGCTTTTCCTTGCTTTTAAGGCAAGTTGTATCTTCGCGTTTAACGCGGTAGAGACTGGTCTCGCGGGTAGCGCGAGCCAGTTTGCGAGGGATCATAGCCTCGCGTCCTCTGGTGTTAGCTCCGCGTCCAAGGCAGGCTTTGAGGGCTCTACACCTCGCTCTCTGGTTCCTATTTCGGAGTTGGGTTCTAGTCAATCCAGTCCCCAGGTCTTCTTTGACAGTCGGAAGCTCATCCTCGGCTAGGATTTCCTGTCCGAGCATCGACTCTATAGCCGCAGTCTCTGAGGATCCCCGTATCTCGGTGGATACCTTTTACCCGTTACTCAGGTATTGGAGTACATGCGACGATAGTGTCGTGTCTTGTCCAAGTCACCTGATCCAGAGGAGAGAAACTCCTCATACTTCTGCTGGTTGATTTCAACGACCAGCATATCTACGTCGGATCGGATCATGTCAACATCCGATTGCGCCACAATCTCTTTTTCGATGAAAGAGATGGCTCCCACTGTGCTTGCCAGTTTGTTCGTCGCAAAAGTTTCTTCGCTTCCTTCCATTGAATAAGCTTGAATTACAATGAAAGTGAACAAGATAAAAAAGAACAAACGAGAGAATTTTATATGTCAATCTCTCTCTTTTACAAAATAATCGTGGGATCAGTGACGATGGGATCTGTCGAGCAGCTCCTTTGGACGATCGAACGTCAAACTCTTCTCTCTTGAAGATAACGACCGATTGTAGACGATCTTCTCCGGTCTTTCCCGAACTCAAGGCTCTGTGCGTAATTTGAATTCTCTAAGAACCGAAAGGAAGAAGATCAATACCTCTGACTTCAAGGCTCTCTCGCGTACTTGAATTGCCAAAGGATTCAAAAAGAAGACAATTGCCGAAAAGAAGATCTAAAAATTGATGATCATCTATGGATTGATCTCTTATTGATTGATCCTTCTTGATTGATTGATCCTCTATTCTAGATTGATCCTTTATTCTTGATTGATCCTTCTTGATTGATTGATCCTTCTTGATTGATTGATCCTCTATGGATTGATCTCTTATTGATTGATCCTTCTTGATTGATTAATCCTCCCTAAAGTTTCCTCAAAGAGGGTATTTATAGACTTTAGTGGTCATGAGAGTTTCCATAGGAATAGGAATCAAGATATCCATAGGAATAGGAATCAAGATTTTTGTATTCATCAAGGATTCTAATCCAATATTTAATATTGATTTAAATCTCTTGATTTGGAATTCTGATTGGATTCAATTTGAGTATTAGATAAGCCCAAATCTCAATCACAATCAATTTAGGATTCTAATGAAATCTGCTCACGCGGAGTAAACGCGGAGCTAAATTCATTAGAACGCGGAGCTATGGATTAGCTCCGCGTTTTGCTCAAACGCGAGGCTAAAATAGCCAAACGCGGGGCTGCGGAGTTAGCTCCGCGTTCTGTTGTGGAAAATCCTTTTAACTTAGAAATTTTCACTGCCAACAGTACTATTTTTCTGGAATAGTGGAATTCGTTCTTTGATTGTCTCATGGTTTTTCCCATAAGGGATTTCCACGTAAATACTGTGTATCATCTGTGACTTGTTGATTTACTTATAGCTGACTTCTTGTTTACATTCAAGTCGGGATATTATTATTTTTCCCAACATGATCTCCTTGCCGAAATGATTTAAGGTTGGGTTTATTTGAGTTTCAAGCATACTAATTTTGGAATAAGTAAGATACTGACTTTATGATTCATAGGATTAGACATTAGACTAGTTTAGCCAGCGGACCAACTTGGAATCAACTTAGTGCAGCAAGGTTTAAATTGAATAGAACTTGAGCAAGATATTTAGTCAAAAGTGGTCCACTATAAGTTGAGTCCTACTCTTATTCAAAAAACTTACGCTAATAGATAGTGTTCCAAATTTTTTAAGATCCATTATTTCCTTCTGATTTATTTTTTTTGGACTATTCCATCACTCATTACCCTTAAATTTCTACCTTCATAAGTGATGCACATAGATACTTCACTAATTTATTTTTTCATTTATATGATATGTGACTCTCATGAAATTCTCCCTCTGTGCGCAGCCCTATAAATTCATGATTCTCTTCTAGTTTATTTTATGTGTAACCATTTCAATCACCATTGAACCTAGTGAATCTCATCTCCATGAGTAATGTAACCCCTAATTAGTGAGGTCTCCATATCAGTAATTTTGTATTGATCATATTGACCTAAGGCTCGGATATCAATCAATCTGATACAATATATATTTAACTCTAATTTATATTATATACCTCAAATTGATTTTCCATTCGAGGTCATCATTTTTTCCATTTAATCTGATTTATTGATTTTAAGAGATTTTTCTAAGAAAGTTCAACTCTGATAAAAATGCTAGTTATCAATCGCTAATAATTTTTTCTTCGATAATTTCTATCTTTCAATCTGGATATCTGATTTTTATTTTGTAAAGTTTAACATGATTGTGTCATTGCATTCTACCTCTAATATTTGTTTGGGAGATCATTAAAATTTTGTTAGCCAACAATTATTTTAATTTCATTAATTCAATCAAACATCCCAAACATCAAAGTTTCTTTGACCGCCGACTGGACTTAGGGACAACCTAGGGTTTGTTTAGCATGAGAAGTTGAGGTTGAGTTGGCGGTGAATAGGTCAAAGAAAAATCAATCTATAAACACTCATTACTCTCCTTACTCTTATTTCATTTCCATTCTTTTCGATTTTTAAAATTTTCCTTCTCCCACTGTGACGCCCCTGTTTTCAGCCGCTTCCCAAAATGAAAAATGCTACTTGATATTACTATACAATTTAACAGTCACAGGATCTTGGAATAACTGTAACACTGTCATATCAAGTTGTACAAATAACATGTTTAAACTTGAAAGGATTTCATTTATACTAAAGTTGATTATATATAACAATACAATTCTCTAAATATTTACACAAAAGGATCAAAATACAAATAGTGCAACAGTGCTTGAGCAAAAGGAAGTATAAAAAAGATGTACAAAGTCATCTAGAAGATACTTTGTTGATCACTGCTACTCGATCTGTTTAGTGAAGTAGGGATCGCTGGTTGGAGCGATTACCCCTCCTCTGCCTTCGTGATCTGGGTTTAGAAAATTCCAGAGAATTAAACCCAGCAAGTAACACAGGAGAGAGAAACATGCGTACTATCATAATACAATTGATAAAAGTATACAAATAAATTCTGTTGGTATTAAGCATGTTATGTGAAAATGGAATAAGCAAGACTATGCATGCAAATAGCAGACACAAACCATGAAAAGTCAAAAGACTAGGTCAAGTCCATGTTGTGTAACTAACGAGTAATAAAGCAACAAGAACAATGTGAAACATTTACAAGAAATCATGTAAAATTCAACAAGTCTAGATCATGTTAGCAGTATTGTTGAAACTAGGTCAAGTCCATTTTAGAATTTGAAATTGAACGATGAATAAGTGCAGAAGGGCTTAGCAACTTGTTAACACTTCACCAGTCGATGTAGTATTCTAGAGGTAGCCATTATAGATTCTAGAGATGGCTCCCTACAGATTCAAGAGGTGGCTCCCACTTTTGTGTGACACTTTGTTTCGACTAGCACTTAGTTCCGCACACTTTCGGCTGATGTCTAGATGTGGGATTCTAGAGGAGGCTCCATGGATTCTAGAGGTGACTCCCTATGGATTCAAGAGGTAGCCCCCACTTTATGTGGCACTTTGTTTTGAGTAGCACTTAGTTTTATGTGGCACTTAGTTCTGAACACTTTCGGCTGGTATCTGACTCTGATACCGCCTCTTGAATCAGAATATAAGTCATGAGAAACAAGAATTCAGGAGTCAAGACTCAGGACATGTCATGTAATCATGAATAATCATGTTTGATATTCACTTGTCATATTATCATAAACTAAATGATTATTATGAAATTTGATATCATGTTATTATGAAATAAAGAATATTAAGAAAATTTATGACTGGTCAAACATTAGCCTCTTCAATTGAAGGTAAAACTATGAAGAAATTAAATGACAGAAATCGAATAAGCTGAAATCCGCGTTTTAGACTTCACGCTGCTGACGTGGTATCAGATACGTGTTTTAGCTAGTAACAGCTTGCATGATATGTGCAGACCCACATTTGGGCTTTAACAAGGATAAAAGCTATCCTTTAAGATTATAGAATGGAAATGCGACTCTCCGGGTCTTGCGTGGCATATTTATACCCATGTTTTAGTTTGTGACAGCTCGCGTGGCTTGCTCAGATCCGCATTTTAGCTGATAATGGCTCGCGTGGCATGTTCAAGCTTGCATTTTGTTGCATCCTAAGAGTGTTTCAATCTATGGACTCTATTAAGGCCAAATGCAACTCTCAGGGATCCGCATTTACTTTTTAGGGGATTCCTGCTTAACTTTAGGAGTTTTGGCTCACTCTTTAAGCATTGATATTACAAATTCTTATAAATCAACTTGTGGGAATTATGATTGCATAAACATCATAATCTTTGAATTTCAATACGGATTAACAATCCTTAAAACTTTAGCCTAACATGCTCAAATTTCTATAGTTCCAAAAATGATCAAAATCATTCATGACTGGTATTACATGCATTAAATAGAAATCAATTGAAAATCCCGAAAAGAATCAAGGAAATAGAAGCATTACTTGCATGCTATATGAATCGATCCAAGGAAAGGATGAGAAATGTAGTGCATGTTACTTGCACAAAATCCATAAAAAGAATAATATTCTCACAATACAAATCGAATAAATCTCAAGAAAGAATATACATGTTACTTGCACTCAATACGGATCAAAGAGAGAACAAGAATAAGGTGTTACTTGCACAAAATCTATAAAATAATTATATTCTCACAATACAAATCGAATAAATCCCAAAAACGAATATGCATGTTACTTGCACATAATACGGATTAAAGAGAGAATAGGAATAAGGTGTTACTTGCACATAATCCATAAAAGAATTATGTACACACAATACAAATTAAGTAAAGATTCCAAGAAAGAACAAGGAAATGAAGTGTTGCTTACCTGTGTACACCCAATACAAATGAAGTAATGTGTTACTTGCCTTAAATCTCCCTTCTTGTCTCCTTAGATTCAGCGAATCTCTTTTCACTTTCCCACAAACCAAAAGAACTACGGTTAAAGAGTGTGTTTTTTTTGTTCTTTTTGACCAAATTTCTCTTTGAGAGAATGAGGATACATACTTATATTTGTCTAAGGGCAATCTAGTAACTTTCCCTCTAGCCTAATCTCTGGGCTCTTATTTATGCAATGACAAGTGTTTTTCATGTAATGACAAGTGTCCAACTTGTATGTCACTTTTCATCAACTGAAGTGCCACTTCTCACTCTCTCTTTGATAACTCAACACTACCAAATTTAAAAGTGCGTCTTTAGAAACTTTTTTAAGTTCAGATGTTTATAGAAAAAATCCTTAGAGCTTTCAGGGCTTAACGCGACTCTGACTAGATCCACATTTCCCTCAAAAATGTGACCTTGTGTTTGAGGCATTACTATATCTGATTTTCTTGTTACTTAGAAGCCTCATGGGCCCTAGCATGATCTGACATGGTTGGTCTCTCCAGATCCGTATTTTCATTCAAGGAGACATCTCTGCGTTTTCTGTATAAACTGGGTAAGTCTTAAATTTAAAGGTCTAGTGGGCCCCATGCGATCCCACGTGGCATGCCCCGTGTTTTAGGTTTGAAGTAGGGTGAGGTTCACATTTCTTCCAAAATGCAACCTTACAAAGCATCCGCAAATTTTTCAAACGCGACCTTATTGGTTCATGCGGATTTTCTCCAGACAGGATTCTTGTTTTATCTTATTAGTAATGATACTTGCTTATTCAAACTCGCGTCTAGTCATAAAAGGGAATAATCTTTTGTTCTCAAGGTTTTAAATATGAAACACAACTCTATGGGGTTATTTACAGATTTCTCAAGATGACGAAGATTCACATTTTTAGTTTAAATGCGACCTTTAGAGACCCACGTTTTAGTGTATATAGAGAGATAGTCAATTTTCAGGTTTCATTTTGGCTAAACATGACCTTATGAGATCCGCATTTCATGTTCCTAAAGAGATGCTCGATCTCTTGATTCTATTGAAGTCAAATGCAATTCATATGAGTTTTCTGTCCAAATTTCAGAAATTATAATTTAATAAGCTTAAGAGTGTTATTTGGAGTAGTAAGGCAATTTGGGGTATTACATCTTGCCCACCTAACAAAAGAATTTCGTCCTTGAAATTCCAATCAAAAGTTAGCTAGTGTATACGAGCATGTATCGTCATAATAATAAAAATAGATTCAACTAACATACCCGATCATGAAAATAGATACGGGTACTTAATGGATGACATTAGGACAAAGTAAAGTTCCTTACTGATTGTGTATTCTATGAAACAAAACTAATGGGACTACTTGATACTTTAAGACTTTCTTCCGTTGGTTAATAATTGCTACAAGTCACTTCTCACAATTTTAGGCCCAATCTCATGTCCATTCTTTATAGATCCACTATTTTGCACTTTTATCTAAGCGCCTCCTCATCTATGATACGCTAAATACATCATGAATGATTTCTGTCTTTGGTAGGAATGATAATTAATAGACAAGATTTTCAAATTGTTCTCAAAATTTTATTTGGATGGAGGAATGCAAAAGTAAGATAAAGTTTAATCATGAATAATAATGAATTGGTCGCAGCTGTTCCTGATTAGGCAATGGAAAAAATACAAGTGATAAATATTTTATAGAATCAACTCATGTGGTCCTATTACATAGTTGTAATAGATTCTAGAAGAGAATGAATTTCAATTATTACAGTGTCGATGTAATGGATTTGTGAATGGTAAAGATACAAGATTGGAAATGAACTCATGGCTAGTTACAAAAATTCAATTACACAAGATGATCATATCAAGTGACTGCAATTTGCTGACATCGGAGAATAAATCTCTAAACTTACCTCGTCGCCTCGATAAAACTTATGATATACAAAAGATTCAAAACAAGAACCACATTAGAATAAATTTCAGATGAATGATACAAAATACAAAATGGGATTGATCAATAAACATAATGGAATAAGACAATCATTTGGAAAGATAAGCTTATCTTGAGGAGCAAGATATAAGGTCATGCTCTAACTTGATAAAATTTGTCTTCTTTTATCATCAATTTTTTATCATCTACTTTCAACTTGACTAATTCTTCCAAATTCTTAGCCTTCTAAGATTTCCTTGTATCTTTACTTTTGCCTTTCCGTAGGTTGTTCATTATCTCCTAACTCGTTTGCTTACTTAACCTTATCAACTATGCTTACTCTTGCCAAATCTACCGACACCGATTATTGCAATTCATTAGTATTTATGTGTTAACTCTTCCTTTTCCCTTTAGAATTGCATACTCAAGGTCATTTGTCCTATATTTAGTCTCCCTAATCTTTTAGAAAATAAAAAGCATGATATCATTTTTCTCTTTCTGAGGAAATTTAAGGGCAAAATCACTTTTCCATTCTATATCAACACACATCATAATTCCTTGACTTAAAACATTACTATAAACCTTCATGCCTCTAAGGTTGTCTGGAATTGTTAACACAGGTGATATTGTCAGCCTTCATCTCAATTCTTAAAATACTTTATTACATTCCTCTGTTTTGATATATTCTACTCCTTTCCTAGTAAATTTAGTCAGATGAGATGCAATTTTTTGTAAAATCTTGTATAAATTGCTTGTAATATCCAGCCATCCCAAAAAACTCCGAACTTCCGATACTGATTTTGATACAGGCCAATCCATCACAACCTCTATTTTTTTTAGAATCAGCTGATACACCATCTCTAGATATTATATGGCCCAAGAAAGCAATCTTATTCAGTCAAAATTCATATTTGCTCAGTTTTCCATATAGCTCTTGTCCCCATGGAGTTTGTAAGCTATCCTTAAATGTTTAACATGCTCTTCTCTATTCATAGAGTAGATTAATATATCATTAATAAACACCACCATAAATTTGTCTAAAAGACAATGTTCATCAAATTTAAAATATTATTGGAGCATTAGTTACCCCAAATGGCATCACCAAAAATTTATAATGATCATATCTGGTTCTAAATGTAGTTTTTGAAATATCTTAATTCAGACTCTTACTTGATGGAATCCTGAATGAAGACCTATTCTCGAAAATACCTTTACTCCTCCCAGTTGATCAAATAGATCAGTTATTCTTGGCAAGGGATATTTATTCTTGATAGTTACTGTATTCAAAACTCTATAATCCACACACAATTTTTGACTCCCATCCTTCTTTCTTGGCAATAACACCGAAGCTCCCCAAGGTGAAATAATACGTCTCATAAAATCTAGTTTCAATAATTCATCCATTTGTCTCTTAACTTCCTCTAGTTCTGTGATTCACATTTGATAGGGTGGCTTACAAACTAGTTCTGCTCCAAAGATAATATCAATAATGAATTGTACTATCCTTACTGGTGGTAATGCAGGTATCTCTTCAGAAAATATATCTAAGAATTCGGATACTACTGGGATCATTCATTCTCCTACTTCCATGACTTCCAAAACTCTTCCCTTCGGGAATATCTTAGATTCAACCAGTTCTAGAGATTGACTTTGGCCAACAAATTCAAACTCTAGACAACTAGAAATTTTGGAATATTACTCTCCTTCTACAACTTATTACTGCATGGAAGGTACTTAACCAATCTATCATAAGATAACATCATATTTTCCTCTACTTGTAACTAGTAAGTTGACATAAACTTTTCTATCATTAATTTCTAAGGGATATACTGGCAGAAAATTGGACCGATATCGTTACGGACCAGATAGAGAAAAAATAATGGAATTCCAAAGATATATGTTTCAAACAAACATGATCTAGTAAGATAGGCACGATCCTAGATTTGATGGACATCAAAGGATAAGGAACAGGCATCAAAAAGTGTATTACAAATATGTTCTTATGTGGTAGTAGTCACATGGTCTTCCACCTAAATCTAGGCTCTGATAACAAACTCTATAACGCCTCCGTTTTTAGCTGCTTCCCAAAATGAAATACGCTACTTGACTATTACTGTACAACCCAATAGTCACAAGATCTTTAAATAACCGTAACTACTGCCACATCAAGATATACAAATAACATGTATAAAACTGAAAGGATTTTATTCATACAAGAGTTGATTATATAAAATGACACACTGCTCTGAATATTTACACAGAAGAATCAAAATACAAAGAGTACAACAGTGCCTGAGCAAAAGAAAGTATAAACAAGATGTACAAAGTCGTCCAGAAGATACTTTGTTGATTAGTGCTGCTCAATCTATTTAGTGAAGTAGGGATCGTTGGTTGGAACCCGTTCTCTACCTTCATGATCTGGGCTTAGAAAAAGTTAGGAAATTAATCCCAGCAAGTAACACAAGAGAAAGAAACATACGTACTATCATAGTACAATTGATAAAAGTATACAAATAAATTGTGTTGATATTAAGCATGTTACGTGAAAATGGAGTAAGTAAGATTATGCTTGCAAATAGCAGAAACAAACCATGAAAGTCACAAGTTTATGTCAAGTCCATGTTGTCTAAATAACAAGTAATAAAGCAACAGGAACAATGTGAAACATTTACAAGAAATCATGTAAAATTCAACAAGTCTAGATCATGTTAGCAGTATTATTGAAACTAAGTCAAGTTCTATTTAGAATTTGAAACTGAATGATGAATAAGCATAGAAGGGCTCAGTAACATGTTAATATTTCACCATGTGATGTAGGAGTTTAGAGGTGGCCCCTATGGAATCTAGAGGTGGCTCCCTATGGATTCAAGAGGTACCCCCACTTTTGTGTCGCACTTTGTTCCAACTAGCACTAAGTTTCATTTGGCACTTAGTTCTGCACACTTCTAGCTGGTGTCTGGATGTGGAATTCTAAAGGTGGCCCTATGAATTCTAGAGGTGGCTCCCTATGGATTCAAGAGGTAGCCCCAAGTTTTGTGTGGCACTTTATTCCGAGTAGCACTTAGTTCCATGTGGCACTTAGTTCCGCACACTTCTGACTAGTGTCTAACTCTTATACTGCCTCTTGAGTCAGTATACAAGTCACGAAAAATATGTATTCCGGAGTCAAGATTCAGGACCATGTCGCGTAATCATGAGTAATCATACCTTCAAGCATCATATTTGATATTCACTTGTCATGTTATCATGCAATAAATAATTATTATTAAACTTGATATCATGTTATCATGAAATAAATAATATTAAGAAAATTCATGATTGGTCAAACATTAGGCTCTTCAATTAAAGGTAAAACAATGTAGCAATTAAATGACAGAAATTGAATAAGCTGAAATTTGTGTTTTAGACTTCATGCTGCTGACGTGGCATCAGATTCGCGTTTTAGCTAGTAACAGCTTGCATGACATGTGCATACCCGCATTTGGGTTTTAACAAGGATAAAAACTATCCTTTAGGATTTTAGAATAGAAACGCGACCCTCTGGGTCTCGCGTGGCATGTTTATACCGTGTTTTAGCTGATAACAGCTCGCATAGCTTACTCAGACCCACATTTTAGTTGATAATGGCTCGCGTGGCATGTTCAAGCCCGTGTTTTGTTGCATCCTAATAGTGTTTCAATCTATGGACTCTATTAAGGCCAAACGCGATCGTCAGGAATCCGCGTTTACTCTTTAGAGGATTCTTGCTTATCTTTAGGAGTTTTGGCTCACTCTTTAAGCATTGATACTACACAATTCTTATAAATCAACTTGTAGGCCTTATGATTGCATGAACACCGTAATATTTGAATTTCAACAAAGATTAACAATCCTTAGAACTTTAGCCTAACATGCTCAAATTTCTATAGTTCAAAAAATGATCCAAATCATTCATGACTGGTATTACATGCGTTAAATACAAATCAATTGAAAATCCCAAAAAGAATCAAGGAAATAGACGTGTTACTTGCATGCTATATGAATCAATCCAAGGAAAGGACAAGAAATGCAGTGCATGTTACCTGCACAAAATCTATAAAACAATTATATTCTCACAATACAAATCGAATAAATTTTAAGAAAGAGCATGTATGTTACTTACACTCAATACGGATCAAAGAGAGAACAAGAATAAGGTGTTAGTTGCGCAAAATCTATAAAAGAATTATATTCTCACAATACAAGTTAAATAAATCCCAAGAAAGAACATGTATGTTACTTGTACTTAATACGAATCAAAGAGAGAATAAGAATAAAGTATTATTTGCACAAAATTTATAAAAGAATTATATTCTCACAATACAAATCGAATAAATCCCAAGAAAAAACATGCATGGTACGTGCATACAATACAGATAAAAAAGAGAACAGGAACAAGGTGTTACTTGCACATAATCCATAAAAGAATTATGTACACACAATACAAATCAAGTAAAGATTCCAAGAAAGAACAAAGAAATGAAGTGTTACGTGCCTATGTACACCCAATGCAAAGGAAGTAACGTGTTACTTACCTTAAATCTCCCTTCTTGTCTCCTTAGATTCAACGAATCTCTTTTTCCTTTCCTATGAACTAGAAGAACTACGGTTAAAGAGTGTGTTTGTTTTGTTCTTTTTGACCAAATTTCTCTTTGAGAGAATGAGGATGCATATTTATATATGTGTCTAAGGGCAATCCGGTAACTTGCCCTCTAGCCTAATCCCTGGGCTCTTATTCATACAATGACAAGTGTTTTTTATGTAATGACAAGTGTCCAATTTGCGTGCCACTTTTCATCAACTGGAGTGCTATTTATCACTCTCTCTTCGACAACTCAGTACCATTAAATTTAAATGTGTGCCTTTAGAAATTTTGTTAAGTTCGGAGGTATATTGAAAGAAATCTTTAGGGCCTTCATGTGTTTTCTTCAAAAATGCGATCTTGTATTTGAGGCATAACTAGATCCGCGTTTATCGCTACTTAGAAGCCTCATGGGCCCCAGCATGATCTAACGTGGCTGGTCCCGGCCAGATCTGCGTTTTCATTAAAGGAGACATCTCCGCATTTTCTATTTAAACTGGATAAGTCTTAAATTTAAAGGTTTAGTGGGCTGGGCTCTATGTGATCCTTCGTGGCCTGTTTTAGATTTGAAGTAGGGTGAGATTCACATTTCTCTCAAAATGCGACCTTACAAGGCATCCGCGGATTTCTCAAATGCAACCTTATTGGTTTGTGCGGATCTTCTCCAGACAGGATCCTTGTTTTATCTTATTAACAATGATACTTACTTATTCAAACTCTCGTCTAGTCATAAAAGGGAATAACCTTATGTTCTCAAGGTTTTAAACACGAAATGCGGCTCTAAGGGGTTATTCGCAGATTTCTCAAGATGACGAAGGTCTGCATTTTTAGTTTAAATGCGACCTACAGAGACCCGCGTTTTAGTGTATATAGGGAGATAGTCGATTTTTCTTCTTTTATTTTGGCTAAACACGACCTTGTGAGATCTGACTTTCTTGTTCCTGAAGAGATGCTCAATCTCTTGTTTCTATTGTGGTCAAATGCAATTCATATGAGTTTTTCTTCTTCTTAATTTCAGAAATTATTATTTAATAAGCTTAAGAGTTCTATTTGGAGTAGTAAGGTAATTTGGGGTATTACACCCATTGAAGAGTAGTAGTAGCCAGGGAGCAAGGGTACAGGAGTAAGGAGCAATAGTTAAAAATCACAAGGTAAGTAGAGCTATCATTTTCAGTACTGGTTTATCGTGGATCATGTTGTATAGTAGATCATTCTGTGCTCTAAATTGCATTAAAATTTGCAAATCAACTAAATTAATTCTAAATTCTTTTGTGTAGATAGGTGATTCAATTATCTACAACTTTTATTTATAAAACTTTTTGAAATTCATGTTGATGATATGAGTTTTGGCATGATTTCTTTACTATCACGACCATATTGAAATTGTACAGTAGTAAACTCTATTCTAAAATATATTAAAAATAGTATATAAACTCAATTACTTACTAATTTTTTTTGTACAAGATATCATTTCCTACAATTTTTTTTGAATATTTTGCCATATAATTCTAAACGTGGTTATATAATTTGCATTTGACAAGCACTGGTCCTATTATTCCAAATCATCCTCCATAGAAAATTAGGTTTTTCCTAAAGTTTAGTATTAGTAAAAAATCATAAAACAGTATTTCAAGCAGAAAGTGTTACCATGTCTAAATATGTGTATTTTGTGATTTATAGAATTAATTGGAACCCAAAATAATTTATTAATTGAGATCCTACCTTACTAGAGTTTGTTTTCCTCGTTAAGTTGTCTCACTATAAAACTAATAATAACTTTTGCTTTCGAACCCTCTTTGAGGCATCGACCTTAGATTAGCCATAAAGAAAATTTCAAGATAAATCTATTTACTATTGATAACTTACATATATTCTACTTGTACATGTATCAACTATGAACTCGACTACCAGCTAGGGTTCGATTTCAATATATGTATATACAAAGTCATAAATAATTTGAAGTTAAGTATTAAGTTTATGGATTGTATCTGTGAACCATACCATCCTATATTTATTTTCTGATTGAGGTCAAGTTTGTATATGTGTATATTATGAAGCTAAGTGACATTACTATGAGAAGTACACTTGTGACATATTTATTATGGCACAAATTCATAGAAGCTATACTTGATTCACATTACTGTCATGTGATATACAAATTAATGGAAAACCCATAGACAATTATTATATGATGATTATATGATACATGAAATTTATACTTGATACATAATGCTATGCTCAACACATAACACTTGATGATATGAAACACCAGGCATATACACACTTACTTGAAGAATGAATTTAAACATAAAGATAATGGAGGAATTGAATAGTGAAAAAAGGACTATATTTCCAAGGGTTGGGATTTTAAAAATTATACTAAATTAGGGATCCAACCATGAAGGTTCTTAATATGTTACTGAACCCACCAACTGTGGTATGGAACTTACATATTGTTGCTGTTACTCGAAGATCTAAGTACCACATGGACCAAAGTGCCAAGCTACGGGATGTCACCTCTTGAATCCATGAGTGTCACCTCTAGAATCCATCGAGATTGTTTACTGTTTATTATTATTTCTAATTTGAATCTAAGCGCCACGTGGGGATAGAGTGTAAGACAAGTCAACGTGACCCAGGTAATAAACCCACGGAGGCCACCTCTAGAATCCATTGAGATATTTTCTTACTAGTTATAGTTTACTGTTAGTGTTATCCATAAAATTAAGTGTCACATGGGATAAAGTGTCACACCATAGTGAGGCTCTAGAATCGCTTGGGACATATAGTTACTAAGTACTTAGCGACACGTGCAGTAAAGAGCCAGGAACTATGGTCATAGTCTTGATATGCACGAAACCCCCTCATATGCGATATTCTAATGTAGTTTTAGTTCCAAATAACTTATTAATAAAATAAATAACTTAGTACCATGACAGAATTGTATACGGAGCAAGAACTAAGGAGCCCACTTGGAATCAAGTGCCACATGGACCAAGCGGAAGTAATCTCTTATATTTGTGGAAGCTACCTCTATAACCTTCGACGCATTATGTAGTATGGGATGCATAATAAGATTATATGTAATGCGCCACCATCAGACATATTGATAGCTGAGTCATTCACTCATGTGTAATAACATGAGTAGCCTCATTACATTACAATCAGCATAGTAGAAGTATAATAATAATATAAAGTCTCAAAGAAATTTACTTTTTCCAAATAAAAGTGGAAGTAACACGAAGGAAATCATGGAATAGAATAAACTAATCTTATACTGAAATATTTATTACAATCTAATGCTTAATAACTTAATCAAAAAAAAGTCTAATTATAAAATACTATTGCAGATCTACCTGCTCCTTGAAGTAGGCTAAGTTTAGCTATGGTTTTGATGGGTCCATGTCTAATCTGGGCATGCATACTCAGAATCGTCAGTAGTGCAATCATAAAGTAATAAAATATAATAAAAAAATCCAAGAAATATCAATAGAAGAATCATGAAACCATGTGAATAAGCCTGTAATTAGTGATTTATCCATTTATTAATGTTATATGGCTAATATTTACTTTTTTAAGTTTTCTTCATTCTTTTATTATAATATTTTGAAACTATATGAAAGTATTGAAAATAGAGATCTCTAATAAATAATATTCTAGAATACATTTTCATTATGTGAGCGATCCAGGAGCACATAATGCTTAAATAGACTCCACGACGATTAAACAGATTACGTGGAATTACATAAAATATTAATATTTCTTATATAATAATATAATAATACTTAAACATATATATATAGGGATTACTGTAGGTGAGCCGCCAGTTCAGGAAAAGTTACATGAGCTAGCGGCAAAACTATAATGATACAATGATTTTTCTTCAATTTCTTTTTACAATTACTATCTCTATCTCCTTAACTTCTTTCGGATTAAATTTCATAAATTGTGGAGTTCATTTACCATTTCATCAAGTGTATATAAAATGTTGTATTCATTCAAAACTATTAATTTTGTGTTAACTTGATGGAGGACCAAATCAAAACTAAAACCTAATAAATTAGGTATGAGTGAACCCTACAGGGTCGAGATCATAATCCAAAAGAATTTTTTTTAAAAAAAATTATTGGAGATAGTGGAAATGAACTGCAACTCAAGTAACTTCAGTGAGGTGTCAGCTCATTTCTATTTTTCTCATATAAATATATATATATATATATATATATATATATATATATATATATATATATATATATATATATATATATATATATATATATATATATATATATATATATATATTGTGTGTCAAAACAATTAGAAAAATACATCTTAATTTCTCTGCTTAACTTAGAAATAAGCCAATAACAATATTTAAAATAATCTCATATTCATACTCAAATCACAATCCACTTGAGATCTCCAATTTTCAATCTTAATTTCAATCTTTGATTAAAATCTCAAGTATAATCAGATATTAATTAGTGTCAATAGTGAAGTGAGAGTGGGAGATTGAGAGGCTAAGGATGTATGAGAAAATGTCCACAACTGTGAGATGCTGAAGATAGAGTTGGCGAGAGAGAGAGAGGTTGAGGAGAGTGATTCGGCGAGAGCGAGAGACTAAAGACAAAAAGTCGACAAAAGGAGAAATTGATAAGAGAAGATTTCAGGAAAGATGACTCGTCAAAGGAATCTTGGCGATGTTAGAATGAGTCTCGACGAGAGTGAGAGATACATCAAGGGTAGTGGGAGACGAGTTTGATTGATTAATCGAGGAGAAAGGAATAGAGAAAAGTAGGCAAGGAGTTGAGAATATGTATGAGATAGAGAAAATTAGGAAAAATTGAATTTCACATATCCTAAACGAGTAATGAGGACTGGTTATTGGGTTATTTATTTGTTAAAAACCTAAAAGTCTATCAACAGATTAAATGTATTGTGTAGGTTATGCAGGTGCATAACTAGCAAAACTTGTATACCCATCCATTTACAAGATTGTCAATACAATAGTGGTGATTTTTTGGTTTTCTATGTAGTTTCACTCCGTATTTGCTTATGTTATTGTATAAGCGGTTGCTTAAAGCGATTTTTTGAATATTGCTAAGAAATAATTAAATAGCATGTTTAAGTGAGTTTTAGGACTCATTGACTACAATGAAAAAGATCCATAAATCAAACACCCAAAAGAGAGATCTCTAAGAAAGAACAAGATAATGGGAAGACAAGGGAAGTAAAGGCTATGTAAAGTTTTCTTCTCTTTCAACGTGGGAATAAAAAGAGTTGCAGCTTTTCTTTTATAAAGGGATGGAGAGAATTCAGATACAATCTCAAGGTTATATAAAAATCATTTTGGTTATAATTTAAATTAAAATTAAAATAAAATAAGATAATAAGTCATATCAAGTGGTTAACAGAAGATCATATTGGTTATGAATTAGAATTTAAGTTAACATAAGATAAAATAATGTCATGTCAAATGGCTAAGGGAAGATCATGTTGGTTAGGAATTTGGATTCATGTTAAGATAAGATAATAAGTGAAGTTTAAGATATCATTTTTTTAACTACACCCTAAATAATTAGCCTAGTGGTTTGAATTTAGGATAAACGCTAAAAGTCGAGTTCAAGTCATAATGGAAAACTATTTTTTTTAAAATATCATTTTCTCTAAGAGATCTTTTCAATTTAATATTTTATATTAAACAAATAATTCTAAAATCTAAACTGAGGGGGCATTACATTATCTCTGTTGGTAGGGACTCATCTTTATATATTACTAATTGAAAAGAAAAGAGAAACTTTCCAATTTAGAAAATTAAAAAAATGAAAAAAAGGAGAAAAACTAGATAGGGTGTAATATCCCTTTCGCCTATACAATATTTTTGTGCTTATTTATTTTTAAATGCATTATCATTAATATTAATGTGATTATTTATTATTATTATTATTATTATTTAACTAATGTTACTTTTTATCTAACTTATGATTTGAGTTTATTTAAAATACTAGTTAGTTTGATTATAACAAATCTGATTGAATCTAGATTGAATTAGTGAGATCTATCATATATCTAAACTTATCATAAACTAACCTAAATTTGTAAATATCTATAAAAAAAATTAAAAACAAGAAAAGGAAACTAATAACACGTTTTTCTCTTCAACCACAATATAGAAGACAACAAAAGAAAAACAGTGGGAAAAAGGAAGGGAAGAAAAGAGAAAAAGAAAGGAAAAAAAGAGAGAGAAAGGGAGAAAAAGGAGATCCAATCTGAATCGTTAGCGGTCAATTTTTAAAGTGAAAAATTTTTTAGGCAGGTGCTTTACTATTATTGTATGAATCTTTTATATTCTTCCTTAATCAACAACTTAACATTATTTTTTTTTCCTAAATATATGTGTTGATGCAGGTACTAATTTCAATTCGTCCCTCCTCTTTACTTTAGAAACTTGTATATATATTAAAAAAAATTGTTCTTTTAATATATAAATGAAAGTGATGTTCTAGATTTAAGCTATGATTTCAACTACTGCTTGAGGATCGTATGCAAGTTGTACTTGCCTTTTTCATGATATCTATTTTTCTATGAATATAATTATAACTATAAATAAATTATTATAATAAAAAAAAGAAGTATATGTTTTATTCCCTTCAGTGAACGTAGTAAAGAAACAAAAATAAAACAAAAATAAGTCTTTGTTCTGTTCACTTCACAGAACAGAACATAGAAATTAAAAAAAAATTATTGAAAGAAAAAAATACAAGCAAAATAGATTGAGGTTTGAGATTCATTTATTTGTTTTGTCTGTGCAAAGAGTTTTTTTTTCCTCCTTATTACTTTTCCCAAGCCAACAATTTCACACATAAATAGCTTAATTCATTTGGGCTGATGTCTTTCTTTTTTTTTTATTTTTATTTTATTTTGTTACAATTAAGTTTCAACAATCAAATCATAGTTCAGTCTGTGGATACACAAGAAAGCATGCCAAATATCATCAAATTAGCAAAATCTTAAATGAACTCATATTTATCCCTCCAAATATTATTTTAGCTGGAAAAAAAAAACAAAACAAGTGAATTACTCGTTGGCTTTCTAATAGGAGAAATCCAATCGTTATTTGTAAATTCAGTTTTGTCTTTACGTCTATGTTTATGTATTTTGTTTTGTTTATCGATTTTCTATTGTTGGATTAACCATATGTTAACAATAATTATTAATTTGGATAATTATCAGATTAAAATAATATGGATTACGATGATTTAGGAGCTTAAAATCACGGTGACAGGGCACAAAGGTTTTTGTTTATGACAGCAGGAAGAAATTAGTATGATATGATTAGACCTTGGAGTTATCGTTGAATGATTTGATAAATAAGAGAATTATCTCATGAATAAGGTTATAAAGTGGTTGCTCTGTTGCATTTGTATGTTAATTATTCAAAAGTTTATTTTCTTATAATTATTAGAAAAAGTAACATTAGAAATGTCTAATCAGACCACTTAAAATGTCTTGTTTTGAAATATAAATAAAATAAGAAAAGAAATGTAACTCTAACTAGCTTACCATCTCTATGTAATTTGCTAGGTGGCTATCGATAGTGAAAACCTTTCATTGATGTATTAGGGTCACTTATGTATGTATTGTCTAGTGACATGTTTGTCCACTGTAAACAAAACAAATGTATATAAGTGTTCATTTTATATTGTCATTTACATGCTAGCTTGTAGAATTGTTACTCTTTGAATATTAAATTAAATAATGGAGTATGGGGGAACTAAATAGAAGAACTTGAACACATATTTTGAGAGATATAATTTTTTAGGTTGCGCAACCGAATTTTAGGGACCTACCATGGAGGTTCTGGGTGATTATTGAATCACCGTCATGTCATATTATAAGACTTCGGGCCTAGAGCATTTGCTCGTCCATCATTATTGAGTACCTAACAGTACGTCCTGGGGCAGTATTAGGAGTTATGGAGTGTGGTCCTAGACATATATGGGATTCTCTTAAAATATGTGATTATTCCTCCAACAGTTCCAAACTATTTCACATCAGACATCAACAAGACATAATTAGTTTTATACACATGTTTATATCCTCATTTCTATATTTGCTACCATATCATTTAGAATATGCAGATGTTACATGTTAACCACTATTATATTCAAGATAAGTATATAAAATCCATAATTCAATCTATAATACATTTTTTTATTATCTGGCCATATATTTTCTACACCACTTATTTCATGCATATGTATACATATATACATCACACATAGCGTGTGTGTATTATTATCCATCTTTTCGTAGCACTTGTAAGGTCATTCTAGCGATCCTGATTTGGCACACCCAAATACTTATTTGCAGGTTAACGAGGAGGAAGATTTACCACAACTAGAATCATATTTGAAGGAGTTAGTAGATTCTCAATAAGTGCATTTGCTGCAGGAGTAATACAAAAGAGACTCTTCTAGGTTGTTTTCTATTTTTTTGAAACTTCATTATTCATCTTTCTTTTGTTTACTTAAACTTTTGATGATGTAATAAAAATTATTTGGCTCTCCTATAAAATTGTATTGATCCTTATTTATGGAAGAAATTTATTGTTTTAATTCTATTTTATTATCTTATTATATATGTGTATGTATTTGTGGCAGTTGTACATATATATTCATGTGTTTTAGGCTTGACGTATTCATTTATGATACGTCAATGAACGCTACCTGTATATTGGGATGCAGGGCGTTACAGTTAATATTAGAGCCTAGGTTCGACGCTAGCTTCTGGCTAGAAGTCTCAAACTAGGATTACTGCCACATATACATATGCATAAATTATAATTACTTTTGTTCCTTATACCCTATCATTCCGTTTATCCTTTGTTTTCGATCTAATCCAAATCCTTCATCTTTTAGATAAATGACTAGTCATCGCATCGCTTCCTCAAGTTCCTTTCTCCAAACAAAAGATCTCAACGTGATGAAATTGCTTAGGGGGCTTATTAAGAACCAACAACAACAGACTGAGATGTTGCAACAGGAGTTAGTGGCTGAAAATCGAAGACAGGCAGTGTTTCAGACTTTAGGAAGTTGAACCCATCATCGTTTTATGGAATTGAGGAACCTATGAAGATAGAACAATGGTTGGTGGACACTGAGAACCTGTTGGATGCAACACTAGTAGTGGATGAATACCGTGTGGAGGTGATCAAAATACAATTTATGGATATTGCTCGCACATGGTGATTAGCCGAGGAGATTCGGCTAACAAAACCGATAACATGGGAGGCCTTTAGGGAGAGCTTCTATACAAGGTTCTTCCCGCCGACAGCACAATGGGACTTAGACCAAAAGTTCATCCACTTGAGGCAAGGAAATCAGACAGTAGTTGATTATGCAGCAGAATTTGTTCGGCTGAGCAGATTTGCCCTATTGTTGGCAGCTCAACAAGCAAATAGGGCACAAAGACTCCTAAATGGACTGGATTTTGAGGTTCAGGAGTGCATAGCCGCCCCACAGTTTGAAATTTATGCTCAGGTTTTAAACGCTTTCAGAATTCAAGAGCAGATAGCAACAAGGAAGAAGAAGACTCAACTTGGATCCCAGAAGAGGAATATTACACAGGTAGCAGGAGATTTAGCTAAGGGTGTTACCACACTACCAGAGAAATGGCAGTTCACTCAACAAAATCGTCCTGTGGTGTGTGGTTATTGTTCAAGACCAAGACATATTTAGAAGGAGTGCAAGCGAGCACACAATATGTGTTTGATTTGTGCATCAGCAGAACATCAGATTGAATTATGTCCTTTCCGAAGTGAGGCGAGAGACATATATCTGATACCAGCATCACAACCGCAGCAAGCAAGACTTCCAGCACCTCCACAAAAATGCAGACTCCTAGTGCCACCACAACAGAGACCTATGGGGCCTACTCAGAGGAGTCCTCCACTTGCAACTCAGCAGCAAGTTTTCCAGACGGCACAGGCAGGAGAATACCAGAGACTGGGGCATGTACTCACACTGACAACAAAGCAGGCCAATGAGGAAAATGATGCGATGATAGGTACTATTTTGGTTTAAACTATACTAGATTATATTATATCGTATTTCATACCCCCTTTATTGGATTTATTCAATTCCTTTGTTAACTTCTCATCTGATATAGAAGCCCTTATGTTTTTGTGAGAGTTGACTAATTCTCTCAACCTTATCCTTTTAAATAAGAATGCACAATGAAAGTCGCAGGCCCTTTTCCATGTCATATCTTCTTTTAATAATATCATTATTCCTATTTCGCCTTAAATAAAATTTCGAAGACGAAATTTTCTTTTAAGGTGGGTAGACTGTAGTACCACGTTTTCCTATACAATATTTTTGTGCTTATTTATTTTTAAATGCATTATCATTAATATTAACGTGATTATTTATTATTTAACTAATGTTATCTTTTTATCTACCTTATTATTTTAGTTTATCTAAAATACTATTTAGTTTAATTATAACAAATCTGTCTGAATCTAGATTGAATTAGCAAGATATATCATATATCTAAACTTATCCTAAACTAATCTAAATTTGTAAATATCTATTAAAAAATTAAAAACAAGAAAAGGGAACTAAAAACATGTTCTTCTCTTCAACCACAAGACAGAAGAGAACAAAAGAAAAATGGTAGGAAAAAAAAGAAGGGAAGAAAAAAGATAAAAGAAAAGAGAAACAAAAAAAAAATGAAAGGAAAGAAAAGAGAGAGAAAGGAAGAAAAATGAGATCCAATCCAAATCATTAGCAGTCAATTTTCAAAGTGAAAATATTTTTGAGGCAAGTGTTTTACTATTATTTAAGGAATCTTTTATATTCTTCTTTAATCAACAGCTTAACATTATTTTTTTTTTCCTAAATATATGTGTTGATGCAAGTACTAATTTCAATTCTTCCTTCCTTTTTACTTAAGAAACTTGTATATATATTAAAAAAATTCATTCTATTAATATATAAATGAAATTGATATTCTTGATCTATGCTATGATTTCAACCACTGCTTGAGGATCGTATGCAAGTTGTACTTGCCTTTTTCATGATATCTATTTTCCTATGAATATAATTAAAACTATAAATAAATTATTATAATAAAAAAGAAGTATTTGTTCTATTCACTTCAGTGAACAGAACAGAGAAACAAAATAAAAATAAAAACAAAAATAAGTCTTTGTTATGTTCACTTAAAAGAACAAAACATAGAAATAAAAAAAAAAAATTATTGAAAGAAAAAAAATACAAGCAAAATAGATTGAGGTTTGAGATTCATTTATTTGTTTTATCTGTGCAAAGACAATTTGACGTTGTCTGATATTTAGCAACTAAATTTTTTATGCCCATGATAATGGTATTGCTAGAGGGAGGCAATTGGCTCCCAAGAGTTTTTTTTTTCCTCCTTATTACTTTTTCCAAGCCAACAATTTCATACATAAATAGCTTAATTCATTTGGACTGATGTCTTTCCTTTATTTTAATTTTATTTTATTTTGTTACAGTTATATTTCAACAATCAAATCATAGTTCAGTCCGCATATACACAAGAAAGCATGCAAAATATCATCAAATTGGCAAAATCTTAAATGAACTAATATTTATCCTCCCAATTATTATTCCATATAATATCCTAAAACTTGAGCTACCTTTATCCCTCTTTTGAGTCCAGTCGTGCCGAATAAGTCCACCGAACTTAATTTTGAACACCGAAATAACTTTCGGTGAACGTAACTTTAAATCCGCAACTCTAAATGACATTCGGACTCTGCGATTATAGTTTTCTAATATTTAAGAGTTTTAGAAATTTTCCTAGCAAGTCTGAAAAAGTATTTCTAAATTTACTAATTTAACAATATTAAATTATCATTCTAATTATTTCGAAATTTTGGTTTATTTATTCTAGACATCAAAATGACAAACAGATAGTTTTGTAGCATTACTCTCATTGAGCATTGCGCCCTACATTAAATTGGTAGTATTTGAAGAACATTATATGGAACCAAAATTATTAAATAAATAAATAAATAAAATAATTTAATTAAAAGGAATTTGAGTTGGCTGCCTCGCAAGCCACCGCCAAACATGGATTGTGATCGTATGAGAAGCCAATTAGAAAATAGATTTGAAGGAGAAGATAAGGAAAGAAAGAGGTTAAGAAAGTAAGGGTTATTAAAATATTAAATTTTTTAAACCAAACATGAGATGCTCTATTTGCATGCCTCCACTCTTTCCTATTATTTCTGCGTGATCCAGCAAGCAAATGGAGAAAAAAATAAAAATAAAAAGAGAAAGAGAAAGAAAAGAGAGAGAGAGATAGTGTGAGCAAACCTTAGATCTCCGTCTTTCATTCACGAAATAATTTCGAAGGAAATAAAAGAGAAAATTTAATAAATCAAAGGAAATCAAAAGGAATCAAGATCAAGAGGTAACACACTCCTCTTCTTCTAGTACGCATCAAATTGATAATTTCTTTTAATTATATAATTTTTATATTGAATATATTTGTTGTAGAAATGATTAAATGTTGATCATTTCGTTAAATTAAGTTTGGGTTCGGATTAGATATTTTATTTTTTTGTAGGAAAGTGATCATGCAAGATGATGTAGGAGGGTGATCATATTCATAATTATGTTTATATTATGTAGTACAAGTTTTCTTACAATAATTTTTGTAAATAGGTAAAAATAAAATAAAATAAAATAACAAAAAAGAAAAAGGAAGAAGAAGAAAAGAGATGGGCTGAAATAATATTAACATGAATTGTGTTGGGCTGCAGTGGGCTGCAGCATGTTTGGAATTTTCTTGATCAAAAATGCTCGGTCAGCCCAAAATAATATATTTAATTTGGGCTGCAGTGGGCCAATTGGGTTTAATGTGGTTTGAATTTCTTTAATGCAGTGGGTTAATCAATATTGTATTATATTAACATAGTACAGTATATATTATGTATAATATATAGATTTAACTATGTACTAGAAGAAGAGTTTTGGCCAATTGGGTTCTACAGCCCACTGATTTAGATAAATCAGTGGGCTGTAACAAAATGCTCAAAATAGATATTATAGGCCCAGACCTAAAATCTATAATTGTAGCAGAATTAAAATCTATAATGAGCTGCAAAGGGTTGGGCTACAGTTAAAGAAAAAAAAAAAGTTAAGAAATCTATAGTGGGCTGGGCTACAGTAGGCTGCGCTGCAGTTAAAGAAAAAAAAAGTTGGGCTACAGTGGGTTTGGGCTGGATGAAAATAATAATAATAATAATAATAATAAATAATTGATGGACTTAGACTTAAATTGGGCTTGGACTTTAATAAGAAATTAATCAAAGAAAAAAAAATATATAAATATATATGATTAGGCTTAGAAATGAAATAAGTCAATAAGTTTGGGTTTAGAAATAATGCAGTATTATTACATGATGCACTTAGCCCATAATTTGTACTATTGATTGGTATTGAGCACTGAATCAGATTATTGAGTTAATTTCGATAATAAATATATTGTGATTTATGTACGCCCAAAATTTTATAATTTCTTCAACTGCTAATTTAATTTGAAATTATAGTAATAAAAGAAATTACAAGAAAAATCAGAATTACAAGAATGGGGAACGATTGATTTCAATTCTCCTTTAAATTTTGTAGGTTTTGGCAGCAGTGGAGCCTTATTTCAGTACTTTGTTGACGATCCGAGCGTCTCGTCGATTGATTTCTCTGACACCAAACTCTAGCCAAAGGAGAAGGCGAGCGAACTCCGCTCTTGGGATTTGTTCATCTCCGAGTTCCCATGGGAACTCTGTTCTTCCTCTATGAGAATTTTTTCCTTTTTTTTAATTTCTATTCCATCCTCTTTTATTGACATCGTGGGCGAATTTTACGTGAAACTGAATCTCACACATTCAGACAGAATCACCCACGTTCAGATAGCATCGCGCAGATGGCACCGCGTGCGAGCACACTGCACGGGTCACACCGCACGGCCACCCGCATGGTCACACTGCACAGCTCGCACGGCACGACTATCCGCGCAGCTCGCATGACACGACTACCCGTGATTTTTATGGTGTACTGTGAACCATATTCTAAAATCGCTATCTTCCTTCTATTTTGTTGTTGGAGATATACGGTTGAACCTCTCTGATGTATTGGGGATTGCTTCTAGTAAATTTTTTTTATGCTGGCTATTATACTTGTGCGGCCCAACCAAACTTCCGTTTGTAGCTTTGCTTCAAAAAATTTATCGTCTACAGATAGAAATATTTTTTATATATGTTCAGAGGCTAAGAGCATAACAGACAACGTGTGCTGAATTTGATAGACAGAAGTAATTGTTAATGTGTCTTATAGAAAATGAGCAGAGATATAATGCTAACATGCTCTATAGATCATAAGCAGATGTATGATGTTAACATACTCATTAGATGACAAGTAGAGGTATGATGTTAACATGCTCATTAGATGACAAGTATATGTATGATATTAACGTGCTTATTAAATGATAAGCAGAGGTACAATATTAACGTACTCATCAGCTCCTAACCATTCAATGATATCTAGTATGACGGATTAGGAAAAAACAGAAGTATCATTAAACATGTCTTATGGTTCTTTTTTATTCAGAGGTTCGGGACTTGACAATAATGAACCGACTAAAAAGAGGTAGGGTTTAACTTGTTTAATCTACCTATTCAGTGATATCTAGTATAATGGATTTGAGTGAGAACAGAGGTATCATTAAACATGTCTCAAAGCTCGACCTATTCAGAGGATCCGATCATGATAGGAATGAGTTGACTAAATAGAGGTAACTATTAACGTATCTAGCTTTGAAATTTAACTATCAGAGGTGACTGTTAACTTGATAGGGAGATGATTTTCGTCAAAGGTAATTTTTAACCTGACGATACCAAAAATAAGTTTATCAAAGGTTATAATGTTGGACTTGATGAAACGTGATTTTGTCGTTTCTGTCAGAGTTGAAAACTTAACATAATAGAAGATTTGATTGGATTTGATCTCAAAGAGAAAATTGATTTGATTTTGCATTTTGATATTAGAGGTATGATTTTAACATAACAAATTTCTTGAGTGTCACTAAATCTGCTGGGAATAAATTGATGAGAAAAGTCAGAAGTGAAATCTTAACGTGACAGGAGATTTGATTGGATTTGATTTTATAGAGAAAATTGATTCAATTTTGTATTATGATACCAGAAGTATGATTTTAACGTGACAAATATTTTGGAGAGTCACTGGCTCTGTTGGAGAAAAGTGACGAGAAAAGTCTTGTTGTCAGAGGTGAAATCTTAATGTGATAGGAGATCGGTCTTATTAGGATTTTTAGCAAACCCCCAACTATCAACAGATTTGATTAGTTTTTACCAATTACCGTTTAAGTAGGACTAGCCATTCTATTCCCCTCAGTATGGTAAGTTGTCGAGTATTTTATTTAGGCTTATATACCAAACTTTTCCCTTCCCTTTGCTTTAGTAGTTTGGGCGGTGATGTAATTTTATAATCGAATAAGGATATAGTTGTGACAGATTTGTCATGAAATTTTTAGCAAATCCCAACCTATCAATGTGTTTAATTTGCCTTTACAAACTATCGTTTGAGTTAGACTAGCTATATTATTCCCCTGAGCATGGTAAGTTGTCGAGAATTTTATTTGGGCTTATATGCCAAATTATTTCTCTTCCCTTTGCTTTAGCAGTTTTGGATAGTTCATACTTTTATACCAGCATGATAAGTTGGCGAGAAACTGGTTCTCTGCCCATTACCTTCGCGGTGTTGGGTAGCTCATGCCTTTACCCCCAGTATGACGGGTTGGCGAGAAATTTATTCTCTTTCCATTGCCTTGACAGCATTGGACAATTCATACCTTTACTCCCAGCATGATGGGTTAGCGAGAAACTAGTTATTTTCTCATTACTTTGATGGTGTTGGGTAGCTCATGCCTTTACCCCAGCATGATGAGTTAGCGAGAAATTTATTCTCTTCCCGTTGTCTTAATAACATTGGACAATTCATGCTTTTACTCCAAGCATGATAGGGTTAGCGAGGATTTTGTTTGGGCTTACATGCCAAGCCTTTCCTCTATCCTTAGCCATAGAGAAGTAGGATCTATTTTTATTTTATACCCCTAGTTAGGGCATGTAGCTGCACGTTAGCGGCGAGCTAGTGTTTCTTCATTCTTTGTGTTGAAAAGGAAGTCAGATGATTTCATTCCCTTAAGAATAATATTTCTTTAGGAATTTTTAATTAATTGGCATCATCATCCAGTCACTGTATTGATTGATCAACTAGTATGCTTCCTTTGAGTAGACCGTCGCTACTACAAACGGGCCCTCCCACTTTAACTAAAATTTGCTTTTAGTTTTATGCGTCAAAATTATTGGTCGCCTAATTGCCAAGACCAAGTCACCCACTTTGAAAGTCCATTCTCTCACTTTCTTGTTGAAGGCTTGGGATAATTACGCTTGATAGAGCTCTATTTGTTGTTGAGTTTTTAAGTATTATTCATCCAACGCTTCTAATTCCCGAAGTCATTGGCTATATTTTTCCTCGATGGTCATTCTTGTAGCTAATGTCACCTGAAGAGAGGGAATTTGAATTTTCTGAGGTAGCACGGACTCACAACCATATACCAAAGAAAATGGTGTGTCTTTTGTCGGTATTCTTACCGTTGTGCAATAAGCCTATAGACAGACTCCTAATTTCTCATCTCAGTCATGCTAACTCATGGTGACAAATTTCTACAAAAACTTTATAATGGTTTTGTTGAACGCTTTTACTTGGCCATTTGCGATCGGATTATATGGGGATGAGAACATATTCTGTATTTTGAATTTGTCACAGAATTTGGTATAGGATTTCCTGGTGAATTGAGGGTCGTTGTCGCTGATGATCTGTCTAGCAACAGCAAAGTGATAGATGATGTGGTGTTTGATAAAATTGACCATATCATTCATTTTCACTTCTCTTACAGGGATAGTTTTTGCCTATTTTGAGAAGTGATCGGTTATAACTAGTATGAACCGATATTCACGAGAAGATGGTGAAGTGATGGGACCAATGATATCCATTCCCCATGCCTCGAATGGCCACTTGATCGTGGTTGGATGTAGATGCTCTGCAACCTGATGTATGTAGTTTGCATGCTTGACAAGTATGGCACTTCTTTGGTTATGTCATGGTGTCTTATATCATTGTTGGCCAATAGAAACCCACTTTTTTTATCCGGTCTCCTAATTTAGATCCGGCTAGTGAGCACCACAGGCTCTGTCATGCGCTTCTTCGAGCACTTCTTGTAATTCTTATCTTCAGGGTACATTTTAATTTCATTATACCCAGAGAATTCGTCCTTGAAAGACATCCTTCCAAATTTACAAGTATTGTCGATCATGATATCTGTTTTTGGAAGCGAAAATTCATTTTTAGGGTATGCCGCATTTAGATCTTGAATGTCAATGCAAATTCAGATCTTTCCATTTTTCTTGGGACCATAAACAATATTTGCTACCCATTTAGGGTACTATTTTTGTTCCTGGATGAAGCTTGATTATATAAACTTTTTAACTTCAACCTTGATCGACTCCATTAGCTCTGGATCGACTCCATTAGCTCTGGATGGAGTTTTTCATTGATGCTGCTTAACTGGTTTTGAATCTGACTTAATATTTAGCCGATACAAAGCAACTTGAGAATTTTATGGGCGTGGGATTGGTTTCGTCACCTCTGTTCACTTGAACCATCTTGTCTTCGTAGGTAGTTCACGCTGTTCAAAGTGTATGCTCCATTAGGCATCAAGATGTTTGACTAATGCTTCATTTTGAGGAAAAGTTAGTTCATCAATTTCATCTGGAGTCAGGCTGACAGGCGTCTTGTTCGTAGCCATCCCGTTGGATAGTACCCCAGACTTGATGTATGAGTCCTCATCAGAGTTTTTTGCGTTTTGGCAGATTCCATCCTTTATAACTGAAGTATCAGGCGTCATGACATATTACAACCCCTTGCTGGTTTTGTGATGGTAATCTGATTCTTTCCCTTCAAACACGAAGGAGTGAAGCGGGTTTCAACACTCTTTGCCACGCGCAGTGCTTCCTGGATGCAGTGGGTGCGCGAGCATGGGCGCGTGCACAATGCTTTGCAGGCGCACTCCATGGGCGCGCATAGCGCCCTTGCAGGTGTGAGCGCAGACGCGCACACAACACTCCATGACCGTGGGCATTGTCGCGCACCCAAATTTAAACTTGGCATTTAGATGAAATCATACCTCATTTTCTTTATCATTCGGAATGATTTTGGTCCATAATAATAAAACTTAGGGGCTTCCTAATCTTCATCTTCAGTATCATTGGATAGGGCTGCATATGGTCGAACCCTTCCAAAGATAATGGTTTTTTTTATCGACCCAATGAACAAGGATTTTGACGTGTTGGTTAATATTTCCAAGCAGTAGTAGATAATTGCGATCAATATCAATAAGTCCGCATGATGTTCTTATGATGCAGGACATGAATGGCCATCGCTTTGATAGCTGTTTGGTAAGGCTTTGTCTTTTTTAAGCTAGTTGAGACTGAGCTTTGAGTGATTTAAGTCTCAAGCATTTGACCTTCAATTTAATGAGTTGGAGAAGACGGAGAGAATTATGCTGCCACTAAGGCAATCGAAGCATCAAGAGTTTCATCATGGATGCCAGTTGTGTTTCCACAATGGTTTTCAAAAGAATGTGAGTAGCATCCCTGTGATGCAGACACGACGGTCATGAGCCTCACATGAATCTTTAGATTTTCAGTGGGGTCAAACCTGACGTTATCATCACATAACTTCGATTCCGAGAGAGTTTTGAAGAGGAAACCTCTTTCATGTGTGTCTTCTAGATTACATGATCTTGAATATAAGGCTTATGCTTTTACCCCTAGTTGCAAAATGGACGCAACTCCGAAGATGAGCCCATGTGATGATTTGAATACAAAAATACCAACTTGAGCCTCTTGTGGAGTGAGACATGCGAATATCATGGCAAATCTTGAATGTCATCTATGACATGCAAGTGTCTTAACAAGCCTCACGCAGAAGCTGAAATATGGGAGTGTCATTTTGAACTTTGTATTGAGACTGAAGGGCTCTTTTTGTGAAACTTGTATCGCTTGAGTTGCATATCTTCATTTTCTGGATGGATGGCAAGATGCACATCTTGTTCAGTTGAGTAAAAATATTTTCAACCGTAAAGTCGTAAAGTCTTAACTAGTATTTAGCTTAATTGAACTTATGAGAGATCTCTTATCAAGATTGATATTTATCTCAGAATAGAGCTTTGTTGGCTTAGTTGATTGTCATGTTGTAAGTCTCATAAATGATATAAGGAAATGCGGAGGCCTTGGAAAATTCATTGATCTTATTCACAATCCCCAGTTGAATCAATTCTTAATGCAGAGGAAAAATTTAATTTTTTTTTTTTGGATGATTTGCTAAGCCCGTATCTGGCTGAAGTATCTTCAGATACTGGAAGAAGAGTTGTCCATTTTTTTTGAACCATCCAGATATTGTTGCAGTTCACCATATTGGTTGTTTCTTGGATGATGGATATAGCCTCACATGGCGGAACCGAATCCAGCATTGCCTTGTAGGATTTTGTTCACTTTCCTTACACATGAGAGCTACTTTAGAGTTAGGATTGCATTTTGAAGTTGAGTCTGACTGAAAGCTATAATTTTGATCTCATGGTGGCTTTCTAACAAATACGAGTCATCTTGAAATATGGGCAGGCCATGTTGAGTGATTTATGCAAGGTTGAGCCCTATACCTGCTTTGGTTCGCATGGGCTTAGCCTCTTATCTGATTTGGTCAAGATTAGACTGAGTCTTATGTATGATCTGATTCATACCAGGCTGGGCCTCGCATCTGACTGCTTGAGACTCATAACTAATGCAGACTTCAAAATTTATGAGTGTTCTTTGGCGATCTCGAGTCTGTCGTTGGGTTCAACTTGAGTTTGAGCTTGACCCAATTTCTGTTGCACGAACAGTGAGAGTATTATAATGCACCATGAGCTTTGAATTCTCACCAGAGAAAATTTGATTAGATTTATCTTCAATTGGTGTGTATTCTGTACACATTTTCTGATATTAAAGATAATTGTTTCGTGATAAAACATCTTTCTCTTGTTCGAATGTATTTGAATTTGTATATAATATTTGAGTTTGATATTTTAACCATAATAATTTTTTTGAGTCCTTTTGAGTGTTGGATAAATATTACTAATCCAAAAAATTTTTTGAGGATTGGCTATTAATTTCTTTATAAATTTCTTTAAAAACTTGACTACATAGAGTTTTGAAACGTTCATCTTGTATGCTCATCAAGGCAGCACTTCCAGCTCAAAACTAGAGAGATCTGCGCGCAGAGAGAGATCAGTGCGCCGACAGATACGCGCGCAGGTGCGCACGGAGAGATCCATGCACATGGGCCTATGGGATCATGTGCTCGCTTTTTTTTTGGCCGAATGAGAGCACCTGCGCGCATGAGTGCGTCCCTGCGCGCAGGTGGACCCCCTGCGCACAGGGTGTGTCCCTATGCACAGCTGCATTCTTTTTTTTCTTTTTTGCCACGCAAGGGCACTTGCGCATGCCGGTGCGTCTGTGCGCGCGCAGATGCCCCTTGTGTGTAAGCAGCTGCATTTTTTCTCTTTTTTATCTTTCTCATGCACTGCTATTTCCTCCTTTTTTGTCTCTCATGCTGTTGCGCTTGCGTGGGGGCTTAGCGGGTCCCACCCCGCAGCGTTCTCCGTTTTGGGAAGTAGCTGAAAACTATATTATATATATTCATATAACAAATTAAATTGTTATAAATTCTATTATATATATAACAACATATTTATTTTATATAACAAATTAAATTGCGTTATTTGTTATAAAACAAATAAAATAACAGCTGCTATTTTTTATATGAATGAACAATGATATCATGTTAGTACAAACTGTCATGTTATAATATATATAATATAGTTCCTAACATCATGGCAAATGCTTATAAACAAGTCTTCTCTTGACAAATTGTACTAACATAAGTCTAAATAAATGAAAATAACAAAAAAAAGTTGGGCTGCAGTGGCTTTGGGTTAGATAAAAATAATATAAAAAAAAATAATAATAATAAAATAAATAATAATTGATGGACTTAGACTTGAATTGGGTTTGAACTTTAATTAGAAATTAATCAAAGAAAAAACATATATATAAATATATATATGATTGGGCTTAGAAATAGAATAAGTCCATAAGTTTGGGGTTAGAAATAATACAGTATTATTACATGATGCACTTGGTGCATAATTTGTACTATTAATTGGTATTGAGCATTGAATTAGATTATTGAGTCAATTTTGATAATAAATATATTGTGATATAATTGTTTGCTAATATTATTAAGATAATACGGATATCTAATTGATCATTCTACGATGCTACAAGTCATGTGTAATGATGCTATAAGTCACGTGCAGTCGTGGAGACGTAAGCATGTTCACATGAATTGAAAAATAATTAAAGAAAGGAAAAGAAAATAAACAAACAAATATAATATAAAATAAATCATTTTATGATATTATGAGTCATGTGCATAATGTACTATGAATTCGAGGATGGGAAAAATTATATGATGGATAACATGATGTGTGGCGTGTGTAATTATCAATGATAAAGTGTATTATATGATACTTGCATTAATGATACAGTTTATGTGATATATAACACGTAATACATGGTATAAATACTTAAACCCAATACATGATATGTTTGAATGAATTATTTGAATACTTGATACGTGATGAATATGACTATTCATGTGAACATAATGACAAAATTCATATATCTTGATCATATGGAATAAAATATCCTCGTGATACGTGTGTACTTGTTCCTCAATCTTGATTCATGAATATCTACTTCTTATAAAGGACAAGTACACAGTCTGACTTAATAAGCCACGTATTTCCATTGGTTCATGTACATCGTGTATTGTTGACATGGAGATTGAAAAATCTACATGATGGATAAAAACCATATCGTATGAGGATCGTATTGGTCATTTCTTATTAGGTGCTGAGAACTTATAATGTAACAGTACAGTATGGTACTGAACCACAGTTTGATACGTGAGTTACCATAAGTGTGATGTATGTAACTGTTTCACGGGCTTTGACTTTAACACCTAGCAGTGTGTCATAGTTCAGCGTCATGGGTTTGAGGCCGGATCCCGGGTATGTACGGGCACTTGTACAATACGAAAACTGCACGCCATCTTATCTATCATTTAATTTCAAGTGATAACAAGAATATGACCTAGACTTGTTATTTTTACAAGATATTTACCTACTATTTGCAAATGATATATATAGTCTTACTATTATATTATTCATTATTCACTTGTCATGTTTAACACCAACACGATTTATTCATATATTCTTTATCTCCAGTACTATGATCGTACACATATCTTTTTTCTTGGTTTAATCCACTGGATTTTGAACCCAGATTTAGAAAGTGAAGAAGGAGAGCCAGCCCATCTGAAGACATGTACTTTATTTGTCAGACCGAGCAACAGTAGGCATGTGAAGTACCTTCTAAAGAATCTTTATATATATTTGTTTATATTTCTTTTTACTCCAGACACTACCTTTCTCTTTTGTGTTCATATTTAGAGCACTGTGCCATCTTATGTAACTAACTCTTTGTATAAATAAAATCTTTTCAATTTTAGACGTGTTATTTATTCATCTGATTATAGCAATAGTTATGGTTATTCCAAAATCCCGTGATTGTTGGGTTGTCTAGTATAAATTTTAACTAGCATCCTCCATTTTGGGAAGCGGTTGAAAAACGGGGGTGTTACAGAATGGTATCAGAGCCTAGGTTTAGGTGGAAGAGTATATGACTATTGCCATATAAGAACATGTCTGTGAATCATTCTTGATAGTTGTTCATTATTTTGTGATATCTATCCGATTTAGTATCGTGCATGTCCTATTGTTTCCTATTTGTTTGAGATATCTATTTTGAATTCATTTTATTGATTCCTATCTGGTCCGTTTCAGAATAATATCAATCCAATCTTTTGTGTACGAGTTCAAGTCCGATAGATGAGACTTCTGATCTTAGAAACCTAATACAAAGAGTAGCACAGATGCAATAGACCACGATAATGGTATTAGAAAGAATGTTGCAGTCCAAAGAGGCGGAAAGAATTGGAATGGTGTCTAATTTTCGAAAACTGCAACCATCAGTATTCTCTGGGACAGAAGGACCACTAAAGGTTGAACAGTGGATTGTAGATATAAAGAATCTTTTAAGGGCGGTAAGAATTCCAAAAGAAAATCGAGTAGATGTAGTATATATTTAGTTGACTGATATAGCCAGAACGTGGTGGTTTGCTGAAGAAGTAAAGCACCAGGAACCCCTGACCTGGGAGAAGTTTCTGGATACATTTCTCGCTATATTTTTCTATGCCTCAGCAAGACAGGAAATGAGAAAGAAATTTCTGACACTGCAACAAGGAGATCAGACTATTGATGCCTATACTGCAGAATTCGTGGGCTCAGTCGTTTCGCCCCAACCCTGGTAGTTGATGAAGAGAAGCGAGCACACATGTTCCAACAAGGATTAATGTATTATCTAAGAGAGCATCTGGCTGGTCATAACTACAAGACTTACTCAGAGATGTTCGAAGCAGCATGTCGCTTGGAGCAAGTAACCAAGGAAGGGAGGTCGGCGACATTCAAAAGGCCATTTAATCAATGAGTGAGTTCTTCCCAGAAGTTTGGAGGACCCTCAGAGATGCGACAAGTAGTGGCTAACAAAAGAGGTCCGTCAGTGTGCAGTTTCTGCAATATGCTAGGTCATATTCGGAAGTAGTGTAGAAGAGTTCTGGCACTGTGTCTGAAATGCGAGTCAGCATATCATCGCATAACTAATTGTCCGAGGGCACAGTCAAGGTAACAACCAGCAGTTAGAGCCCCTTATCAACAGGCATCAAGACCAGTTACAATGGGACCACCGGTTCGGAGGATTAAAGGACTGAACTAGAAAAGATCTCTGGAGACACAACAACAAGCCTATGCCAGAGCCCAGGGGGGCAGGACAAAGGTAGGGGCAAGTTAGACTGATGAATGCTGAGAAAGTTCATACCACTAGAGGAGTCGTAGCAGGTACAATTTTAGTTGGCAATACACCAGCAACTGTTTTATTCGATTTTGGAGCTTCACACTATGTTATCTCTGTCATGTTTGTTTCCCGCAATTCTATTGATTTTGCAATCTTACCTACGGGTGGGACATTAAAACTGGGTATGGTAGTACCATGACTAATAAGGAATGTAGACTATGTCACTTAGTGATTAATGGTAGAGATTTTATGCCAACTTGCTAGTTATCAATAGAGGAGGATATGATATTATCTTAGGCATTGATTGGTTGAGTACCTTCCATATGGTAATATATTGTAGGAGAAGAAAAGTAATATTTCATGTTCTTGATTGTTCAGAGTTTGAATTTATTAGTAGAAGTCAATCTCTAGAACTAACTGAATCTAAGGTATCCCTATAGGGAGGAGTTTTGGAAGTTATAGAAGTAAGAGAAGGAATTATCGCAGTAGTATCAGAATTTTTATATATTTTTTCTAAGAGATACATGAACTACCACCAGTAAGGATAGTAAAATTTACTATTAATATTATCCGTGGAGCTGAACCGGTTTGTAAGTCACATTATCGAATGGGAGTTGCAGAACTAGAAGTTAAGAGACAAATAATTAAGCGATTGAAATTAGATTTTGTGAAACCTAGTGTTTCACTTTGGGGAGCTCCAGTATTATTAGCAGGAAAGAAGGATGGGACTCAAAAATTATATGTAGATTATAGGAGTTTGAATGTAGTAATAATAAAAAATAAATATCCATTACCGAGAATAACTTATCTGTTTGATCAATTGGGAGGAGTAAGTATATTCTCGAGGATAGATTTTCGTTCTGGACTCCATCAAGTAAGGGTCCAAATAAAAAATATTCTGAAAACTGCATTTAGAAGCAAACATGGTCATTATGAATATTTAGTGATATCGTTTAAAGTGGTTAATACTCCAGCAGTATTTATAAATTTAATAAACCATATTTTTGCTCAGTATCTAGATAAATTTGTAGTAGTATTTATTGATAATATATTAATCTACTCTAAGAATAGAGAAGATCATACTGAGCAATTGAGAACAGTTTTGTAGACTTTGAAAGAGCAAAGGTTGTATAGAAAACTGAGTAAATGTGAATTCTGGTTGGATAAAAGTTGCTTTCATGAGTCACATAGTTTCTAGAGATGGTGTATCAGCCGATCCTAAAAAGATAGAAACTGTAATGGATTGGCCTGTACCAAAATTAGTGTCGAAGATTCGGAGTTTTCTGGGAATAACTGGATATTATAGGCGGTTTGTACAAGACTTTGCAAAAACCGCATCCTCTCTGACTAAGTTGACATGGAAAGGAGTGATATATATCTGGACAGAGGAATGTAATAAGATATTTGAAGAATTAAAATAGAGACTAACAACAGCACCAGTATTAGCAATTTCAGACAATTCTCGAGGAATGAAAACTTATAGTGATGCTTCAAAATAGGGATTGGGTTGTGTGTTGAAACAAAATGGAAGAGTGATTGAGTTTGTCTCAAGACAGTTGAGACCTCACGAGAAAAATTATCCAACTCATAACTTGGGATTAGCAGCGGTTATTCATACTTTGAATATTTAGAGATATTACTTGCTGGGATAGAGAGTAGAAGTATATACACTGATCATAAAAGTTTAAATTATATTTTCACTCAAAAATAACTGAATATGAGATAGAGACGATGGTTGGAGTTAGTAGCAGATTATGACTTGAAAATTAAATATCACCCAGGAAAGATTAATATAGTGCTAAAAGTACTAAGTAGGAGACCAGCAATAGAGAGATTAACTCAATAAAAAGAGCTTTTAATGGAAATGCAAAGGATAAAACTTGAAATAATTTTACTAGGAGTGACAGAATAATTTATGGAGATACAGTTACAATCACTATTGATAGAGTAGATTAAGCAAGCTCAAGTTGAAAATGAAAATTTTCAAAGACTAAAAAATAAAATAGAAGTAGGCAAAATGCCAAAAATGAAGATGTACTCAGATGGGCTATTAGATTCTAGAAAAGATTACACGTGTCTAAGAGGGAGGTAAGAGATAGAGTTTTAGAGGAAACTCATAAATCGACATATTCCATACATCCCGGAAGTAATAAAATATATAAGGATATGAAAAAATATTTCTAGTGGCTAGATATGAAGAAGGTGATTATTAGATATGTATATAAATATTCTACTTGCCAGCAAGTGAAACCTGAATATCAGAGAACGGTTGGATTGCTCCAACCACTAACATTACCAGAGTGGAAGTGGGAACAAATATTGATGGATTGTGTTATAGGTTTACCCAGGAGCACTAGAGGTAATAATGCAATTTGGGTAGTTATGGACCGGCTAACCAAGTCAGCTCATTTCATTCCATTAAGAATTGGTCAGTCAATAGAAATATTAGCTAGAAGATTCAAGTAAGAGGTAGTGAGATTATATGAAATTCCAGTTAGAATTGTATCTAATAGGGATACAAAGTTCAGATCATACTATTGGAAGAGATTGATAGATAGTCTGAAAACACTCTTGGATTTATCTTTAGTTTACCAACTACAAACAGATGGTCAATCAAAACGGACTATCCACGTATTTGAAGATATACTTAGGGCATGTGTGTTGGATTTTGCTGGATCTTGGGAGGACTATTTGTATATAGTAGAGTTTTCTTATAATAATAGTTATTAGGAGAGTATCAAAATGGCACCATTCGAAGGCTTGTATGGTCGAAAATACAGATCTCCATTGTGATGTAATAAGGTTGGAGAACAAAGTATTTTTAGCCTAGAATTGATTGCTCAAGCAATAGAACAAGTGAAAATTATGAGAGAATATATGATTGTGACCCAAAACAGACAAAAGAAATGGGCATATCAACGCCAAAAATCATTGGAGTTTGAAGTAAGAGATAAAGTATTTAGAAAATCATTAGAGTTGAATTAAGATATAAAGTATTTATTAAAATATTCCCGATGAAGGGTGTGATCAGATTCGGTAAGAAAGAAAAGCTCAGCTTAAAATACATTGGGCCAATTGAAATCATGGAAAGTATTGGAAATCTTGCCTATAGATTATCATTGCCACAAGAAATAGAAATTGTTCATGATGTATTTCATGTATCACAGTTGAGAAAATATTTGGGTGAAAAATACAAAGTAGTAAATCTGTTCGAGTTGGATTTGAAATCAGAGCTAAACTATGAGAAGCGGCCCGTAGCAATTATCGCCCAACGGGAGAAAGTTCTAAATAATAAAATGATACCGTTAGTCCTTATTTCATAGAATACACAATCAGTAAGAGATTCTATTAGGGTACCCATATCTTTTCTCATGATCTTGTACGTTAATTGGATTTATTTTTATATATCAGTACAAAACCATATATACTGTCATGTCTTTCAAGCTGGAATTTCGAGAACGAAATACGTTTGTTAGATGGATAGGATATAATATCGCAAAACTCAAGTTACCAGTATCCCTCTTATAAGTCCAGTCAAACCGAAATTAATTTTGGATACCGAAATAACTTCCGGTGGACGTAATTTAAATCTGCAACTCCAAATAATATTCGGACTCAGCGATTATTATTTTTCTAATATTTAGGAGTTTTAGAAATCTTCCTTACAAGTCCAAAAAATATTTCTAAATTTGTTAATTTAACAATATTGAATTATCCTTCTAATTATTTCGAAATTTTGATTCATTTATTCCGTACATCAAAATGAAAAATGGATAATTTTGTAGTGTTTCTCTCGTTGAGCACTATGCCTTGCGTTAAATTGGTAGTATTTGGAGAACGTTATACTAAACCGAAATTATTAAATTATTAAATAAATAAAATAAAATAATAATTTAATTAAAAAGGAATTTGAGCTGGCTGCCTCGCAAGCCACACCCAAACATGGGTGGTGACCATATGAAAAGCCAATTAGAAAATTGATTTGAAAGAGAAGATAGGAAAGAAGAAAGATAAGAAAGTAAGGGTTAATAAAATATTAAATTTTTTAAACCAAAATGAGATACTCTATATGCATGTCTCCACTTTTTCCTGTTTTTCCTGCGTGCCAGCCAGCAAAGGGAGAAAAAAAAAGTATAAAAATAAAAAGAGAAAAAAAAGAGAAAGAGAGAGAGAAAGTAGTGTGAGCAAACCTTAGATCCCTCATCCTTCATTTATGAAATAATTTTGAAGGAAAGAAAAGGAAAACTTCAATAAATCAAAGAAAATAAAAAAGAATCATGATCAAGAGGTAAGTAATGCACTCTTTTTCGTTTAGTACACATCAGATTGATAATTTCTTTTAATTATATAATTTTTATGTTGATTATATTTATTATAGAAATAATTAAATATTGATCATTTCATTAAATTAAGTTTGGGTTCGGATTAGAGATTTTATTTTTTTTAAGAGGGTGATCATGCAAGGTGATGTAGCAAGGTGATTATATTCATAATTATGTCTATATTGTATAGTACAAGTTTTCTTACAATAATTTTTGTAAATAGGTAAAAATAAAATAAAATAACAAAAAAAGGAAAAGAAAGAAGAAGAAAAGAGACGGGCTGAAATAATATTAACATGAATTGTGTTGAGCTACAGTGAGCTGCAGTGTGGTTGGAATTTTCTTGATCAATAATACTCGGTCAGCCCAAAATAATATAATTAATTTGGGCTACAGTTGGCCAATTGAGTTTAGTGCGATTGGAACTTCTTTAATGCAGTGGGTTAATCAATATTGTATTATATTATACATAAAACAATATATATTATGTATAATATATAAATTTAACTGTGTACTAAAAGAGGAGTTATGGCCAATAGGGTTCTGCAGCCCACTGATTTTTATAAATGAGTGGGCTGTAACAAAATGCTCAAAATATAATATATAGATGTTATGGGCCCATAGCTAAAATCTATAATGGTAGCAGAACTAAAATCTATAATGGGCTGTATTGGGCGGGGCTGCAGTTAAAGGAAAAAAAAAGAGTTAAGAAATCTATAATGGGCTGGGCTATAGTAGGCTTCGCTGCAGGTAAAGAGAAAAAAAAAAGTTGGGCTGTAGTGGGATTGGGATGGATAAAAATAAAAACAATAATAATAATAATAATAATAATAATAATAATAATAATAATAATAATAATAATAAATAAATAAATAATTGATGGACTTGGACATGAATCAGGTTTGGAATTTAATTAGAAATTAATCAAAGGAAAAACATATATATATATATATATATATATATATATATATATATATATATATATATATATATATATATATATATCGGGTTTGGAATTTAATTAGAAATTAATCAAAAGAAAAACATATATATATATATATATATATATATATATATATATATATATATATATATATATATATATATATCGGGTTTGGAATTTAATTAGAAATTAATCAAAAGAAAAACATATATATATATATATATATATATATATATATATATATATATATATATATATATATATATATATATGATTGGACTTAGAAATGGAATAAATCCATAAGTTTGGGTTTAGAAATAATGCAGTATTATTACATGATGCACTTGGCTCATAATTTGGACTATTGATTGATATTGAGGATTGAATCAGATTATTGAGTCAATTTTGATAATAAATATATTGTGATATAATTGTGTACTAATATTATTAAGATGACACTGATATCTAATTGATCATGCTATGTTGCTACAAGTCATGTGCAATGATACTACAAGTCATTTGCAGTCATGGAGACGTAAGCATGTTAACATGAATTGAAAAATAATTAAAGAAAGGAAAAGAAAATAAACAAACAAATATACTATAAAATAAATCATGTTATGATATTATGAGTCATGTGCATAATATATTATGAATTTGGGGATAGGAGAAACTATATAATATGTTGTGTGGCATGTGATAATTGTTAATAATAAAGTGTATTATATGATACATACATGAATGATACAGTTTATGTGATATATAACACGTAATACATGGTATAAATACTTGAATCCGATACATGATATATTTAAATGAATTATTTGAATACTTGATATTCGATGAATATGACCATTCATGTGAACATGATGACATAATTCATATATCTTGATTTTATGAAAATAAAGTGTCTTCATGATACGTGTGTACTTGGTCCTCAATTTTGATTCATGAATCATTGCTTCTTGTAAAGTATACAGTCTGACTTGACAAGCCACGTATTTCCAGTGGTTCATGTACATCGTGTATTATTGACATGGAGATTGGAAAAACTATATGATGGATATGACCGTATCGTATGAGGATCATGTTGGTCATTTCTTGTTAGGTGCTAAGCAATTATACTATAGTAGCACTGTGTGGTAATGAGCCACAGTTTGATACATAAGTCACCATAAGGGTGATGTCTGTTACTGTTTTACAGTACAAAATTTGACTTTAACATTTAGCGGTGTGTCATGATTCAGTGCCATAGCTTTGAGGCCAGGTCCTGGGTATGTATGGGCACTTGTACAATACGGAAAACTGCTCGTTATCTTATCCATCATTTAGTTTCAAATACTAACAAGAATATGACCTAGACTTGTTATTGTTAAAAGATATTTACCTGCTATTTGCAAATGACATATATAGTTTTGCAATTATATTATTCATTATTCACTTGTCACGTTCAGCACTAGCACAATTTATTCACATATTCTTTATCTCCAGTACTGTGATAGTACACATATTTTTTTCTTGGTGTTACTTATTGGGTTTAATCTCCTAGATTTTGAACACAGGTTTAGAAAGCAAAAAAGAAGAGCTAGCCCCAATTGAAGACATGTACTTTATTGGTCAGACTGAGCGACAGTAAGCATGTGAAGTACCTTCTAGAGACCCTTTGTATATATTTGTTTATATTTATTTTTGCCTCGGGCACTGCCTTTCTCTTTTGTGTTCATATTCAGAGTAGTGTGCCATCTTATAGAATTAACTATTTGTATAAGTGAAGTCTTTTCAGTTTCAGACGTGTTATTTATTCATTTGATTGTGGTATTAGTTACGGTTATTATAAGACTCTGTGACTGTTGGGTTGTCTAATATAAATTTTAAGTAGCATCCTCTATTTTAGGAAGCAGCTGAAAAATGAAGGCGTTACATTCTAGCTGAGAAAAAACAAAACAAGTGAATTACTCGTTGGCTTTCTAATAAGAGAAATCTAATATGTTATTTGTAAATTCAGTTTTGTCTTTACTTCTATTTTTATTTATTTTGTTCTGTGTATCAATTTGCTATTGTTGGATTAACCTAGCAGTAATTATTAATTTGGATAATTGTTAGACTAAAATAATATGGATTAGAATTATTTATGAGATTAAAATCAGGGTGACAGGGCACAAAGGTTTTTGTTTTTAGCAGTAGGAAGAAATTATTATGATATGATTAGACTTTGGAGTTATTGTTGAATGACTTGATAAATAAGAGAAATATCTCATGAATAAAGACTTTTAAAGCGGTTGCTCTGTTGCATTTGTATGTGAAATATTCAAAAGATTATTTTCTTATAATTATTAGAAAAAGTAATATTAGAAATGTCTGATCAGACCACTTAAAATGTCCTGTTTTGAAATACAAATAAGATAAGAAAAGAAATCTAACTCTAACTAGCTTACCATCTCTATGTAATTTTCTAGGCGGCTATCGATAGTGAAAACCTTTCATCGATGTATTAGGGTCACTTATGTATGTATTGTCTAGTGACATCTTTGTCCACCGTAATCAAAACTAATGTATATAAGAGTTCATTTTATATTATCATTTACATGCTAACTTGTGGAATTATTACTCTTTGAATATTAAATTAAATAATGGGGTGTGGGGGAACTAAACGGAGGAATTTGAACACATATTTTGATAAGTATATATTTTTAGGTTGCGTAGCCAAATTTTAGGGACCTACCATGGAGGTTTTGAGTGATTACTAGATCACCGTCATATCATGTTATAGGGCTTTAGGCCTGGAACATATGTTCGTCCATCACTCTTGAGTACTTAGTGGTACATCTTAGGGCAGTACTAGGAGTCATGGGGTCGTGGTCCGGGATATGTATAGTACCCTCATAAAATATGTGATCTTTCCTCCTAACAGTTCCAAACTAATTCACATCATACATCAATAAGATATAATAAGTTTTATACACATATTTATCTTCGCATTTCTATATTTGTTATCATATCATTCAGAACATACAGATGCTACATATTGACCACTATTATATTCAAGACAAGTATATTAAATCTATTATTCAATCTATAAGACATTTTTTATTATTTAGGTTATATATGTTCTATACTACTTATTTCATGCATATGTATACATATATACATCACGCATAGCCTGCATGTGTGTTATTATCTATCCTTTTGTAGCTCTTGTAAGGTCGTTTTAACAATCCTATTTGACACGCCTAGATACTGATTTATAGGTTAATGAGGAGGAAGACCCACTACGACTGGAATCATATTTGAAGGAGTTAGTAGATTCTCAATAAATGTATTTGATGCAGGAAGAACACGATAGAGACTCTTCTAGTTTGTTTTCTGTTTTTTTTAAACTTCATTATTCATCTTTCTTATGTTTACATAATCTTTAGATGATGTAATAAAGATCATTTGGCTCTCATATAAATTTTTATTGATCCTTATTTATGGAAGAAATTTATTGTTTTAATTCCATGCTGTTATTTTATTGTATATATGTATGTATTTGCAACAGTTGTACATATGTATTCATGTGTTTTACGCTTGGCTTATTCATTTATGATACATCGCCAAACGCTAACCATATTTTGGGATGCGGGGCGTTACATAGGGATTTCCTAATTTTTTAGATTTTTGAAATTTTATTAAACAAAAAATTCTGAAAATATACAGGTGTGTAACTACTATCCTTAGAAAATGGGTGGGTTGGTTTTTAGAAAACCACTTTCTATAATAACTATCTTCTCTTTCTTTTTTTTAAGATAAATTCAAAAACTTCTCTCTTGTTACCCTCCTATTTCTCAAAGTAAAATTTTATACAAACAGGACTTCATGTTCATGCTCAGTGTGTGATGGGAAGGATCTCGATGATTGTGGTCTTGGTTTGTCAAATAGTGGATGCAATTGAGTTTGTCCTCTTACTTTAATCTTTATTTTTTATTTTTTTGTTATTCTTATTCATGATTTTATTAGGAGTCAGAGATTTTAAGGATTTAGACTAATAATAATTATGTGCATTGAAAATCATCAATTTGATTGCCTTAATATTTATTATATTTGGATTCTTTAAGATTGCAGTTATTATAGAGCCCGAGTGACTTCTATGAAAGAATTATATTGAGATTTTTGTGCATTATTATTTTAGTTTATAGGGGAAATTAATTTTCCCTTGGGGGATTGTTTTATTAGTTAAAAATAGAAAATGCTATTTTTCTTTTTTGCTAAGAGAATAGAAAATGTTATTGAAATTTGTAATTTGTGAAATTTTTAACCATGGACTTTTATTGTGGTGATGATGATGATGGTAGGGTTGTTAGATTTTAAATGGCTCTGATGATAGATAGTTGTGCTTGGTGAGAGTAACTGCATGCTTTTTTTACTCCTCAAATGTTTTTTAAGAGATCATTGTGATTGCAGTTATTGTAGAGCCCATGTACATCTGCTTTTCTTTTACATTTTTATGTAAATTACATCAATCCATGTTACAGGCTATATTAAGTAAAACAAAAAGCCAATCTTTTCAAATAAGGGTTGCATCCAAATACTTTTTTTTTGTTATATTTTATCCTTTGCTTGCATAACACTTCATTATTTTCATACAAAATTAATTTATACATCAATTACGCTACTCATAACTGAGATTTCTGTTGAATTCATTCACTAATTTGAAGCTTAAATTGAGTCAATTCACTAGTTCAAATTAAATGAATTAAATGAATTGAAATTGGCTTCAAAAGTTGAGTACATAGCAAAGGAACAAAAAGGAAAGATGAAAAGATAGTCCCACATGGGATAGGGGAATGTAAGGATGTGGGTTTAAATATGATAGCTTGCTCCTTTACTTTGCTTATGTAAGAAGAGGAAAACCTTGAGCACACCCGCACGCACACGCGCACGCGCACTCACGTATGCGAGGGCGAATGGGCGTTTAGGGCGCATTGGGCGCTTTAGAGGCACACTTTGCACTTCGCACATACGCAACGTCGTGAGGAGTTGAGGAGCCAACGGTCGGCGGTCCAACAGTCACTGGCCGCCGTCAACGGTTGCCGTTAAACGGTCACAACTGTTGAAACGGCTAACTGTTGCGACTGTTGAAATCTCAACCGTTGCGACTGTTGAAAACCTATAAATAGGGTCTGGGTCAGTATTTCAAACTACACGTTTTTTCTTTTCTCTTCTCTTTCTTCTTCTGCAGACAGAAGTTCCAGAATTTCTGTCTACAGAAGAACTCTGTTCATCAATTCAATAAGTTCAGTCCTGCATAACATAAATCAGAGAGAACCTCTATCAGATTCGCCAGAGCAGAGGGATTGCAGCTTCCTTCCCTCTGCAGATCGATCGTTGTATCCTGGGAGATCGACGTCCAAGAAATCCGGAAGCAAGCAGTGGAGGACGAATCGATTTTAAGGAGATAGTGTCCAACACTAGCCTCGATCTTCATCTAATCTACTTCCTGTCATCTTCCAGTGGTCTTCCAGTCTTCATGCAAGTATCTGAAACAGGTTTTTCATAATCCAGTTTCTTCTTTATTCACTTTAGGTTAAGTAAACTAGTTAAAGAAGAATAGTTTAATTATTTCTGTAAACAGTTTCATTCTGGAAACTGTGTTAGGTAATAAGATAACAGAACACTGAAACCTAATTACAGAATTAATTTCCTGCAAGATAACAGTAGTAATTCAGTGTAACTACAAATCTGTCATCTTGTGTTAATCTAAAACAATTCTGTATGCTTCAATCTGCAACCACAGAATTAGTAACCTCCACTTTACATTATTCTGTAAAAAATACCAACATTCTTAAAATCGATTATTGCATGTTTTAGATTAACTTTTTAAGAATACAGTTTAAACATTTTTAGTTTGAACCTACATTCTTAAAATCGAATTTCATGCATGTTTTAGATTAACTTTTTTAAGAATACAGTTTAAACATTTTTTGTTTAGAACCAACATTCTTAAAACTGATTTTTGGAATTCTGTCAAAATACCATAAATTAGAGTACTGTTATCAATTAGAACTCTGTTATAATAGTATTTAATCTTTAAACTGATATTTTGTTTTAGATTAAAATACTGTCATAATAGTAATCAATCACTAGTAATCTTAATTGCTTTTAGAGAAAACTAATTAATTCTGTTTTGTGTTTGGAGTTAGAATTATTTTTCAGTTTTAGTTAAAATTTATTACAAGACATTAAGATAGATAAATTTTAATATTTGTAGATGGCTACTACATCTGATATGTCCACTGTGATAACTCCTGTCATGGTTACTCCAACTGTGCCTTCAAGCCAGTACGAGAAACCAGAGAAGTTCAGTAGCTCAGATTTTAAGAGATGGCAACAGAAAATATTATTCTATCTCACTACAATGAATCTGGCCAAGTACTTGAAGGAGACTGTGCCTACTCTTGTTGAAGATGATCAACAATCAGTGAAGGCGGTTGAAGCATGGAAACATGCGGACTTCTTGAGTAAGAACTATATCCTTAATGGTTTGGACAATATACTGTATAAATGTATATAGTTCAGTTGCTACTGTTAAGGAACTTTGGGAGTCCTTAGACAAGAAATATAATACAGAAGATGCCGGCTCTAAAAAATATGTAGTCGGTAAGTTTCTGGATTATAAAATGGTTGATTCTAAAAATATAATCAACCAAGTACAAGATCTTCAAGTGATCATTCATGAAATTCATGCTGAAGGTATGACTATTAGTGAATCTTTTCAAGTGGCTGCAATAATTGAAAAATTGCCACCATCTTGGAAAGAATTTAGATATTACCTAAAGTATAAACGAAAAGAAATGACACTTGAAGATCTAATTGTACGATTGAAGATTGAAGAAGATAACCGCCTTTCTGAAAAGAAAATTGGAAATCCATACAATGTTTCTAAAACTAATGTTATGGAAAATTCCAATAAGTCTAATGACAGGAAGAGAAAGCACAATGGTGAAGACTCTAAGAGTGGTAACTCGAAGAGATTCAATGGCAAGTGCTACAACTGTGACAAGCCTGGACATCGTGCAAAGGACTGCCGTGTGCGAAAGGCACCAGATTCTTCGAAGAAGAAGAAGAAGAAGCATCCTAATGCACATTTGGCCGAAGAAGAAAATCTTTGTGCAAATGTAGATGTAAACTGTACATCTGTTGTCTCAGAGGTAAACCTAGTTGGTGGCAATTCTAAGAAATGGTGGGTGGACACTGGGGCCACTCGCCATATCTGCGCCAACAAGTGGATGTTCTCCACATATGAATCTGTGGAAGGAGAACTACTCTACATGGGTAACTCTGCAACCTCCAAGGTTGAAGGACGAGACAATATTGTACTGAAGATGACTTCAGGGAAAGAACTTACTCTTACTGATGTATTTCATGTACCAGATGTCCACAAGAATCTGGTCTCTGGTTCAGCCTTGAGTAAGAAAGGCTTTAGGCTTGTGTTTGAGTCTGATAAGTTTATACTCACAAAGAATGGTGTATATGTAGGTAAGGGGTATATGACCAATGGTCTGTTTAAAATAAATGTAATGACCATTGCCCCTAAGGTTATCAATAAAATTGATTCTTCTGTTTATATGACTGAGTCACCTTTTATTTGGCATGGTAGATTAGGACATGTTAATTATTATACTTTACAAAGATTAATAAATTTGAATATGTTGCCTAATTTCAATATAAACTTTAAAAGAAATGATGAATGCCATGTTAATAAGTTCTGGTTTACCCCAGAACATGTGGGGGGAAGCTCTGCTTTCTGCCAATTATATTCTCAACAAAATACCCCAAAAGAAACTTGAGAAAACACCTTATGAATTATGGACAGGTCGAGCACCTAGTTATAAATTCTTAAAAGTGTGGGGGTGTCTAGCTAAGGTTGTAATTCCTACTCCGAAAAGGACTAAAATTGGACCTAAAACTATTGATTGTATATTCATTGGATATGAGCATAATAGCAGTGCTTATCGTTTCTTTGTTTTTAGCTCTGATCATCCAGAGATACATAAGTACTCTATTATTGAATCTAGGAATGCTGTATTCTTTGAGAATGTATTTCCTAGTAAAGAACATGAATCAAGTTCTCTGAAAAGGACTTGTGATGAAATTCTAAGAGATACAGAATCTGATTCTGTAAATAAAACTAATGAGGATGAATGTAGACGAAGCAAAAGAGCCAGAGTTACTAAAACATTTGGTCCTGATTTTCTAACATATATATTAGAAAAAGAATCTCAAACTTATAAAGAGGCTATGTCTACTCCTGAAGCTCCTTTTTGGAAAGAAACTGTAAATAGTAAAATTGAATCAATTATTCAAAATCACACCTGAGAACTTGTGGATCTTCCTCCAGGAAGTAAACCATTAGGATATAAATGGATCTTTAAAAGAAAGATAAAACCTGATGGGTCTATAGATAAATACAAAGCTAGACTTGTAATAAAAGGTTATAGACAAAAGGAAGGTATTGACTATTTTGATACATATTCACCTGTAACAAAAATAACATCCATAAGATTAATAATTGTTTTTGCTGCATTATATAATCTTGAGCTTCATCAAATGGATGTAAAAACAGCATTTTTAAATGGTGAATTAGTTGAAGAAATCTACATGGAACAACCTGAAGGGTTTGTAGTTCCAGGTAAAGAAAAGAAGGTGTGTAGACTTGTTAAGTCTCTTTATGGACTTAAACAAGCACCTAAATAATGGCATGAGAAGTTTGACCAAGTTATATTGTCAAATGGATTTCGCTATAATGAATGTGATAAATGTGTATATGTAAAAGGGGATATGCATAACTATGTCATTGTATGTTTATATGTGGATGACATGATTATCACCGGTAGCACGGTGGCTCTAATTAAAGAAGTAAAAATCATGTTAACACGGAAATTTGATATGAAAGACTTAGGTATTACAGATATTATTCTTGGTGTTAAAATCTCTAAGACATCTGATTGATATACCTTATCCCAGTCACATTATATCGAGAAGATACTCGAAAAATTTGACAAGGGAAATACTGATATAGCTAAAACACCTGTAGATATGAGTCTACATCTTACAAAAAATATAGGTGCTAGTATATCACAGTTAGAATATTCTCAGATCATTGGCAGTCTTATGTATTTAATGAACTGCACAAGACCTGATATTGCATACTCAGTAAGCAAACTGAGTAGGTTTATAAGTAATCCAGGGGAGAACCACTGGAAAGCAATAGTTAGAGTACTCAAATATTTGAGGTACACTACTAACTATGGGTTGCACTATACTAGATATCCAGCAGTGATTGAAGGATACACTGATGCTAACTGGATTACCGATTCGAAAGATATCAAATCCACAAGTGGATATATCTTTACTATTGGAGGAGCAGTCATCTCTTGGAAATCTTCTAAACAAACATGTATAGCCAGATCCACTATGGAATCTGAGTTTATAGCTTTAGATAAAGCTGGAGAAGAAGCAGAATGGCTTCGAAACTTTTTAGAAGATATTCCAATGTGGCCTAAACCTGTGTCAGCAATATGCATCCATTGCGATAATCAATCAGCAATTGGAAGGGCACAAAATGTATTATATAATAAAAAGTCACGACATATACGTCGTAGGCATGAAACTATAAGACAGCTGCTTACAAACGGAATAATATCTCTTGATTATATAAAATCAAAAGATAATATTGCAGATCCATTAACAAAAGGCTTGACTAGAGATCAAGTATATAAGTTGTCGAGGGGAATGAAATTACAGCCTACTAAAGAGTAACTCCATAATGGCAACCAAACCTAGCTGACTGGAGATCCCAAGATCTAGGTTCAAAGGGACAACCGAATTGTGGGGGAACTTGAAAGAATCACTGAGGAAAATATTTCCTATCTCATTTCTATGGTAAAATAGTGATTACCTGCAATGTGTTAGGATAAACTAAGCTTTTAATGATCCTTATATCTTAGAAATCTAAGTGGAGTATGGCAGGATACTCTTGATAAGAGATCACCTATGTGAATGAGAAGGGGCCGCTTCTATGAGAATGAGAAAGGCTAAGTTTTCTAAGAGCACTCACAGAATTACCAGGTTGTCCAAGGCCAAAATGGACACAACATAGAATCTGATAAAGTTGAAAGAAATCGTGTGAATATTATTGTCTTAGTTTACATCAAAAGCTGAACAGTTCAAAAACATCATGTTCACTGGTTAGCAAGTAAACTCGATAATATTTCACTAGGGAAGGTTCAAAGCCAAAAGCCACCTCTCCCGATGCGGTAACTTTCTATTGCACTCTCTGGTTATTTGCATTAGAGTCTAAGCCATTTCATTCATGTGGGGGATTGTTGAATTCATTCACTAATTTGAACTTTAAATTGAGTCAATTCACTCGTTCAAATTAAATGAATTAAGTGAATTGAAATTAGCTTCAAAAGTTGAGTACATAGCAAAGGAACAAAAAGGGAAGATAAAAAGATAGTCCCACATGGGATAGGGAAATGTAAGGATGTGGGTTTAAATATGATAGCTTGCTCCTTTACTTTGCTTATGGAAGAAGAGGAAAACCTTGAGCACCACGGGTGGTGCTACGCACCGCCCGCACCCGCACCCGCACGCTCACGCGCACGCGCACGCACGTGTCCGAGGGCGAATGGGCGTTTAGGGCGCATTGGGCGCTTTAGAGGCGCACTTTGCACTTCGCACGTACGCAACGTCGCGAGGAGCTGAGGAGCCTTTGATTTTTGGTGCTATTGGATTCAGATTGCCTCTATTGGGTTCAGAACTGAATGAATTCGACCTGCACCCGCCCCACCAGTCCAGAGTCGTTGAAGTCCAACGGTCGGCGGTCCAACAGTCACTGGCCGCCGTCAACGGTTGCCGTTAAACGGTCACAACTGTTGCGACTGTTGAAATCTCAACCGTTGCGACTGTTGAAAACCTATAAATAGGGTCTGGGTCAGTGTTTCAAACTACACGTTTTTTCTTTTCTCTTCTCTTTCTTCTTCTGCAGACAGAAGTTCCAGAATTTCTGTCTACAGAAGAACTCTGTTCATCAATTCAATAAGTTCAGTCCTGCATAACATAAACCAGAGAGAACCTCTATCAGATTCGCCAGAGCAGAGGGATTGCAGCTTCCTTCCCTCTGCAGATCGATCGTTGTATCCTGGGAGATCGACGTCCAAGAAATCCAGACGCAAGCAGTGGAGGACGAATCGATTTTAAGGAGATAGTGTCCAACACTAGCCTCGATCTTCATCCAATCTACTTCCTGTCATCTTCCAGTGGTCTTCCAGTCTTCATGCAAGTATCTGAAACAGGTTTTTCATAATCCAGTTTCTTCTTTATTCACTTTAGGTTAAGTAAACTAGTTAAAAAAAAATAGTTTAATTATTTCTGTAAACAGTTTCATTCTGGAAACTGTGTTAGGTAATAAGATAACAGAACACTGAAACCTAATTACAGAATTAATTTCCTGCAAGATAACAGTAGCAATTCAGTGTAACTACAAATCTGTCATCTTGTGTTAATCTAAAACAATTCTGTATGCTTCAATCTGCAACCACAGAATTAGTAACCTCCACTTTACATTATTCTGTAAAAAATACCAACAATTTCAACCCAAATATTAAGAAAAAATCCTAGAAAATTTAGTAGAATGACTCCTTCGCTTTTAGATGGCTGCAACTTTATAAGTTTAGCCATTTTATACCCATTCGTTTCTCCCTACTTGACAATGCAAACATTTGAACTTTTAATTTATAAAAACTAAGAATACTGAAGCATTGTAAATATTAATAATAATATCAAGTTAAACCCAACATAATATAATAAAAAGATATACTAATCTACACAATAGCATCGGGAAAAAAAAAATCAAAGGCTAAAAAAATTGTATTTAGATTGGAAGCCTAAAAATTTGATTTCTCATGTGTAGTCAAAAAGGTTTAAATTGCACAGGAACATTGGTTATCATTCAAATACGCACATTTGAGAAGATGCTTGAAAGTAACTAAAATATTGTAAACATTAATAATAATATGTAGGGAACACCCAATATAATATAATAAATCGATATATTAATGCATACTGATAGCTTCGGGAAAAACAAATTAAAGGCTAAAAGAAATATTTTTATAAAATGTATGAAATCTATATTTTATTCGATAGTTTGAATTTCTCTCATAAAGCATCAACCTTGATTAATTTAGTTTTTTCGAAGAATTTATCTGTATTATTATTGTCAAGCACATCCACCAAAAGTTATTACATTTATATTCTTTAAAAAATATGAATTATATTTAATTCATATGGAAAGTATCAAAAAGGACAGAAACTATTAAAAAACAAATTAAAATATGGATATAAAAAGACCAATGTGCATGCACTAATGTTAGATTTATTTATATGGTGGCCGAAAGTAAGTTAGGCGATATATGGTATATTTGAAGTTTTCTTTTTACCTTCGCTATTTTTAAAATAAAAACTTATTATATTCATTATTTTCCTGGAGATCATAGTTACTAAAAGACATGAGAGTTAAATAAAAATACAAAAGCCAAATGAATGGACTACAAGAATGAAGGAGTTTATCAAAAATAATATTCTTTCTCATTCTTCTCTCTAAATATTATTTTTATCTCAACTCTATTTTAACATTATTTAGTTACTTTATTTTTATTAAGTTTAGAGGAGCCTAAATCTTAATATGGAGAGATCAATTATTGTTAATATAAAAAATAATATTTCATATCATTTAGTATCCTTTGTTAATTTTATAATTTTTATTTGATGTACTATGTTTATGAAATATATGCAGTATCCTCTGTTAATTTTACAATTTTATTTACTGTACTTAATTTATGAGATATATGCTACGTGTCATGTCAGTCCTTTTAAATTCTTAAAATCTAAAAGAAGCCTTGTTATATGATAATATCATATAACAAATATAATTAAAAATAAGATGTTAAATTGTTTGGTTGGATTAGTTGGCTAAATATATAATTCTTTAATAATGTATTGGTACTGAAAAACTACTTATTATTTTAAAAATATTATTCCATATTTTTACATCTTACATCCAACAATTGTTCACAATATATGCTTTTTGTTTGTGAAACTACATTTATAATAAAACAAAAAGACCAATGCTCTAATGGTTTTGTTCTTTTAACATACTTGATTAAACTTTTTGATTAAACTTTTTAATAGTGGTTATTATCTTTATCGTTTTCTTCAACAAAAAAGATTAACTTTTCCTTCACTATTGCCTAATCAATTTCTCTTTATTTTATCCTTACAACTAGTCTCTCTCCTCCACCTCCTCCACAATATCTTTTCCTTATTTTTAAATTTTTCAAGAGGAATTTTATTTGAATTATTTAATATAATAATGCATCTCTCTTCAATCAAACATGTATTCTCATTATCAAAAGTAAAATATCTTATGCTTCATGTTGTCAACTTTAACTAACTATAGTAAGAACTTCATAACCAACTACATTTATATTATCTTTCTCTTTTCAAAATCTCTCCCTACACCATTTATTAAGCAGTCCTGAACAAATTGATTAACGATCAAATGGATAGAGAATTTACTAACATTATCTATTTTTAAGTCTCTATAGATAAGGTAATGCATGGCCTCATGTTAGCTTTATTACTTTCTTTTGCTGTAGACAATTTTTTTACATTTTTTTCTAAAACTAAATGTTGACGAAAAAACTTAAAATAAAGATTTTACTGTTCGAATTTTATATTCGATTAAATCTTTACTTGAAAGATAAATTAAAATTAATTAATTCTTACTCTTTTGATATTTTACTTTCGTATAATATCTTATCATCTTTTGAATTTATTTATTATTTTTTTTTACATGTAGAGTGCAATAATGGGTGACAAGCAAGATAAGACTAATAAAGTTGGGCATGCATCATGAAAGAGTCTGAAGAGAGAATTAATGGTGTTAATATAGATACAGAAGGGATATGCGTAAGTGAAACACTTTTTTCATTTTCTTAATACTTTAGTGAATTTTTTGTAACTATACTCAATAATTATTCCATTATCCTTTGTGTTTCAACTAATGTTGCAAATATTTACTCGATAATTTATAATATATAATAGCATTGATTTGCAATCAATCTATATACACAAAATAAGTATATTATCCTCAAACTTTTTTATATATTTCCTAGAAAATTCATCGATGCTTATGATTATACAATAATGAAGAATATATAATTTTCAAGTAAGAAATTGTTTTTAATTTTTTAAAACTTTAATTGGATAAATAAATATTTATCTAATGACTAAAAGTAAAATATAGTATAAATATAGATTAAGCAAATTAATTCATCATTCTAAATGCAAAACTATAAATAGTTGATAACTCAGCATTAACTGGCCTCCTAAAACTGGCATTCCACCATATATGATAATAAAAATTGCAATGATTTAAAACTTAACTGAAAATCCAATAGTGTTCATCATTAAATTTCAAAGTTAATTTTTTCTCTTCACTTGAATCATTTTGTAAGTACTAGATTAACACAAACTTCCTTCATGTGATTATCGATTAACTCCTTTCATGATTTTAAAACCTCTTTCTATGCAAAAATTTTTTTATTAAAAGTTATTAATTGTTTTTTAGGTGCACTCTATATATGAATTTTGTTCCCAATTTAATCTTTATTGGTGATAATTCTTTTATACTGACAAAAATTAAAGTTATCTAACCTTTAATTTTTATGATTCATGACAAAAAATTTACAGGTTAATGATAAATTTTTATTTTTTGTAAAGTAATAAATCCCTTGGTAACTATGCAATCAAAAGATCAAATCATACTTAAAGTAATTAACAAATGACTAGGTTAATTACATATGGACAAATTCAATTACAGTAAATAACGAAAAATAAAAAATTTCATTTCACATTTCCAAGAAAAAATATCTACAAATATTTCCAAGTATTTGCATGGGTTTTCCACTTATATTTATTCTATGTGACTATATTTATTAACAATAAATACCTATTAATCATGTTTATATCTTTGTTATAATTGACCCCTCGTATCGTGTTTACTAGACACCCAACCTATAATGATTATTGTTGGAGAAGAAAAATTCAAAAGAGAAGTAAAGTAGATCCACGGCCAGTCAGGCGCGAAGCTATCTCTTAGCTTCACGTCAGCCAGAAGCATAGCTTCGCATGGAGAAGCGAAACGTGAATTTAAGTTATTAATTTCGCATCCAAAAGCCTTGAACTCTGCGTAGGCAGATTCTCAGAATCTATAATTAGTTGCGATTGAGATTTGGGATTATCTAATACCCGAATTGAGTCTAATCAAAATCTAAAATAAGATATTTAAATCAAAATCAAATATTTGATTGGAATCCATAGTGAATACAAAGACTTTCCATCCTTATCCTTAAGAAAACTCTGATAACCAACTAAAATCTATAAAATAATCTCATTAAGGAGATTTTAGGGGATCTTTTGGCAATTCAAGCTATGCGGGAGAGCTTTGAAGTCATTGGATCAGCGGAGAGAGCTAGGGTCTATCATCATCTTCTTCAAAGAGAAGTTCTTCACATCAGATCGTCAATAGATTCTACTAGTTAGATATCATCGCCATATTAGAACCCACTTTTTATTGTAAAAGAGAGTGATAATATATAAATCCTCTCGTTTGTTTTTTCTTTTATTCTTCTTTCATTGTAATTTTGTAAGTTATTGTAATCAATGAAAGAAAGTAAGAATTTTGTGGAGGACAATTACAATTATGCATGACCGCACTTGGACTTTGATCATTGTCATTCCTTCTTTTATGTGTGTGTGTGTGTGTGTGATTATTGTAGATGAGCCGCCAGCTCAGAAAAAGTTACGTGAGCTAGCGGCAAAATTATAATGATCCAATGAATTTTCTTCAATTTTTTTCTTCAATTACAATCTCTATCTCCTTAACTTTTTTTTGAATTAAATTTCATAAATTTTGAAGTTTATTTACTCTTTCATCGAATGCATACAAAATATCTTATTCATTGCAAACCGTTAATTTTGTATTAACTTGATTGAGGACCAAATCAGAACTAAAACCCAAGAAATTGGGTGTGACTGAACCCTAGAGGGTCGGGATCATAATCCAAAAGAAACTTTTTTAAAAAGATTATTATAGATAGTAGAAATGAACTGCAACTCAGATAACTTGCGTGAGCTATCAGCTCATTTCCATTTCTCTCTCTCTCTCTCTCTCTCTCTCTATATATATATATATATATATATATATATATATATATATATATATTCATATTCTACTTTTCAGTTTTTTTCCTTTGTATTGTACTTGTTAGTTTAATTTTTTGAATTCTCATAACCTAGATGTCAAGATCAAGGAGAATACACAACCACCAGTAGATGACCTTCTTGGAATAGGCAAAATCCTAGTGTCGAATCACTAGACAGACTGTCTTGTGTTTATTTTATGTACTTTAAGTTTCCTTGTATGTTTCTATTAAGGAAATATATTTTGTTGACGTGTATTGTATATATCATATTTGTACTTCCTCTATACTAATAAATATTCAGTTATTTCCCAATCTTGTATTATCTAGTAGATTCATTATATTTATCGTTTACTCTAATAATTGTATGTATTTTGGATACAATTTATGATCGTGCATGCTGTTTTCTTTTGGTGTGTGTCGACCAATAGACACTCATTTTTTTAAAGCAGCTGAAAAATGGAGCATAACAAGTGATAAATCCATAGACCAGGTATTGTTGATTAATCTCCTAATTTTTTTTTATCCCCATTAACCATGACCCTAGAAAATTCCCTCCTTCACGAATGACAAGTTCATAGGCCCAATTGTCACTAATTTATCCCATGATGCATTTGATTTAGACTATTTCCATCCCCATGACCCAAAAAATCATCCTCGTCATCCTCTTTTGGTTTAACCAACGTGGGGCTATTCCTTTACGAATCTCTCCCTCATAGTTGGTCTAATTTTTATTTCAATTCATTTCCTATTCTGATTTATCCTAGCACTTGAGGTAGGCTGAAAGGACAGTGGATGAGTATGCATTAAAATTTGTCCATATGAGCATATTTATGTCCTACATGATAATAGACGAGGTGGATTGTGCCCTCGTTTCCTATAGAGATTGAGAATTGACATGCAGAACTATTTTGACTTCTCAACTAGAGACCTATGCCGAGATTGTTGATATGGCTCGAGATGCAGAGCAAGTCATGAACAAGGAGAGGAAAGTGCAACTTTCTAAGACTAAAAAAGACATCAACAGGGTGTCAAGAGAAGATATATTTGATTCATCTCCGTCAATTTGGCTATCTTCGCCAACTTGACTCATCTTCACTGACAACTCTATCATGTCAACTCTCGCTTGAAATTCAACTCAAGCACATTTAGTATCGTTAGCAAGATCTGGTTTAGAGTTACTTTTAGTAGCTAATTGCATCATCTATTAATTTATTATTTTAATTTCCTTACTTGATTAATAAATTACTTGATAATTCTTAAGCTATTCAGATTTTACCTAAACGGTTACGCTTGACTTGATTAGTCATTACATGATATGTTAATTCGATCATATGGTCTTACAATATTTTACTTCCTGATAACTACCTTTTTAGTATCATGCATATACGTCGTATCGCAAATATGCCTCTTGCTCTGCCTGGACATATAATTTGATTGAACTTGTTTGAAATATTCCGTTTTTAGACGTGACTTGACTTGTGTTTTATATATCATGATGCTGACCGCCTATAATCTAATGTAACTTTGTTCTAGAAAGATATATAAATAACAACCAGGGTGTAGAGGAAATAAGGAATGAATGTGTAACGTATTAAGGGAGGTGCCACAAAATTGATTAACTAACACAATTATGTGATACAATTATCCCGACTATAGTCATGACATTAATAATCTAGCTTATGTTGCAATAATAATAATCCAGTTTATACTCTGACAATGATATTTAAGCCAAGGCTGTGACATGGTATCTGGTTTTAGTTATAACCTACATCTCCAGCTTCTGTCATGATAATATCTATAGACTCAGGTCCACGAGATACTTCCTTAATAGTTAAACCATCTATTTCTTAGTTCCAAATGAGTTCATAATTAAATCATTAAAGTTATTACTATATTAAAATTGAATACTTTGTAAGGATAATATTGCTACGTCATATCTAAATGGGAATTTCCTCCAATTTATCGGCGTATTTAAGCATGTGAACCATCCTAGAACTTAATCTTACCTACTGGGATTTAATTTATATATTATTCTATATTTCATTATAGATGACATCCGTGTCTTGTCCTGCATGGATTTTTATATTTGTTTCTCATATCGTACCTTTTGGGCCATATTGTCACACGTTGTGCCTGTGTATTTTCTAGTTTTTCATGTATGTCATGGTATTCAATATTTTCTGTTATTATTAAGTTATATCATGTGTGTGATTCTATTTCCTGTCTGATCTAACTCCTAGAGTACCTCCACATATCAGATGTTGAAAACTTTAATGAGGACTTGACAATGAAGAACCTTGTGTCCGGGAGTCAGCAGACCTAGTAATTTGTTGGAGTCATTTTTTTGTTATAATCAGCTTTTGTCTTGCAGCCACAGTGTTCGGCCTAATGTTGTATTCCTATTATTTAATGAATTGCCCCTTCTCTGTTATAATATAATTGCAGGTAATTCCCTTGTAATCATTAATACTGTAAGCTTCTTTAGAATTGTTTTTGAAATTGCAATATAATACTTTTGGATTGTAGCACTGTAATTCATGCCTATTATTCACTTTAATTGCATAGTTCTTTATTATAAAAGGCCTCATTTACGTGCTTTTTGGATACTATTCGATAATTTCTAATTCAAAATGAGATATATCGCCAAAAAATTTTGGGTGTAATTTGGAACATTACAGTACCTCATTTGGGTAGCTAAAATTAAGTTTCTATATTCTAGTTTTATAGAATTTAAAACTATAAACTCTTCTCAAACTATAAAATTAAAACTCCACTAATAAAAAAGTAATTTTTTTTTCAAAGTTTCATATTTCTTTATTTTGAAATTTTATACCCAAACTAGATCAAAAGTAAGTGAAAAACGAATTTTGTGAAGCTAGAGTTTGTATGCATATAAAATTCCGTTCTGTAAAACTAAAGTGAAACCCAAGTTTTCATATACTCTATGCCTAAACTTGGCTTCCAATGTGAACATCGGTCATTTTCGAATCGGTTTATGTCAATTTTCGTGAAACCAAACCGAACCAAGAAATGAAACCAAACCGATCAAAATCACTTAGGTTCTTTGGTTTCAACTTTTTGAATAAAACTTATTTATAATTATTTTAGTAAGTATATCTCTTAAAGGTATCCAATTGGTAATAAATTTGTTATATATATATATATATATATATATATATAAGGATTACTGTAGGTGAGCCGCCAGCTCAGGAAAAGTTAAGTGAGCTAGCGGCTAAACTATAACGATCCTATGATCTTTCTTCAATATTTTTTTGCAATTGTTATCTCTACCTCCTTAAATTCTTTCGGATTAAATTTCATAAATTTTGGAATTCATTTATCCTTTCATCAATTGCATATAAAATATTGTATTAATTGAAAACTATTAATTTTGTGTTAACTTGATAGAGGATCAAATCAAAACTAAAACCCAAAAAATTGGGTAAGAGTGAATACTAGGGGATCGAGATCATAATACAAATTTTTTTTTTAAAAATATTATTGGAGATAGTGGAAATGAACTGCTGCTCAGGTAACTTGCGTGAACTGTCAGCTCATTTCTATTTTTCTCATATATATATAAATATATATATATATATATATATATATATATATATATATATAGAGAGAGAGAGAGAGAGAGAGAGAACGGGAGGAGGGCTGTCAGCTCAGATTTTTCTGACGCCATATGGCAGCCTACTATTTGCTGAGTGTAATTTACTTATAATACTAATCTATATATTATTAAGAATAGATAAAATCTATGGTGAAAAACCAGCAAAAAAGAGAGTTTCTTTTGCAAAAAACCATTCGTTAGCAGCTCATCCCGTATTTGAGCGATCTTTCTCATTTCCTCCATTGCGAAAATTAAAAGAGAGTTACTGGATACGTTCCGTGTTTTTCTTCATGAGCCCCAAAAGTTAGAGAGAGAAATTATTTTTTCTCTAAGTTTTAAGGTTTACTGAGAAAAACATGAGGCGCATCTAGTAACTCTCAAATTAAAAATGCACCGCAGACCATCTCTTTGCCTTCCTCTCCTTCCATCGCCAAGTTCGGGAATGTGTCACGCCCCTCTGCCTCTCTCCCCCCTAACATCAATCTCAGGCTCGTCTCCGTCTCATAATCTTTCGCACATATGACCTCCAGAAATCTGAGTCGCAATCTGTTCTCTCTCAAGAATTACGATCTATTCTGCCTCCCAACTTCTATCTCTTCCTAAGATGTCTCAATCTCTGGCCAAACATCCAATCTCTGATTTGAAGTCTCGATATTTGCCCTAACACCCAAAATGCCTAAATCTCTTCTATGCATTTCCGAATTCATATTTGAACGTCTTGAAAGGCTTCAGAAAACTCGTCATTGGCGGTCTTATTCTTTTTTAGTTGGTACTATGATTTTTACAACGAGAGGCTTCAATAAGAGCTAATCGAATTGGATTGTCGATTCATGGAGTATTGAATTGTGAGACTTAAATGATTTTTTTTTTTTTTTTTTTTTTAATGAAGGAGATAGTTGAGTTGTTACTGAGCTATTATCATAAATTTCCACCCTTTGTAACTTTTAAGAAGAATTTTAAGTCTTTGTCCCTTTGTAACTTTTAAGAAGAATTTTATCCTTTTGTTGGTGATTTTTTTTTTCTTATTGTTGTTGTATGAAATTTTTTTTGTAGTTCTCTAGCAATTTAGTTTTGTGAGACATAAGACTTGATACAAGTACTCAATCTTACTATATATTCGTGGTGATGACTGCTGTCAGATTTGCAAACTCAAAAAAAGATGAAAATGTTAAGAATTGATGGTAAATCTTTCCTAACTAATGAGAATTGTATAATCATTAAATGAAAATGTAACTTTATATGGAGAATAAATATAGCAAGCCCCACATTGGAAGTGTTGGATGTATAGTATAGAACCGACGACATTATAGAAACTCATAATTCATGTGGGATAGAACAAACACCCATATCTTTTAGTTTTAGTATTGAAAGTAATAATCTTCATAAGACAACATTACCAACATTCATTAAATTCATATTTAGGAAGGATGTGTTACTTCCATAAGTCAATATTTACATGTAAAGTTGAATATCGCTGAGAAAATGTAGAGAGATGAACAGCGCATGCAAAGTCTAATCCTCTATTTTGAGTTTTATAACGTGAAATGAATAGCTATATTTAGGTGGAGCTTTTAGTAAGCAAACATAGAGGGAAATAAGTTTACAATAATTGATAATATTCCAGTTTCAAAAGAGCCAATCATGAAGAAAAATTAAGCAACTTCGATTTATTAATATTCTTTGGATATCTATATAAAGAACAAATGAGGAACCATAATATTATGTATGCTACGTTCAGTCTATCTTTGACTCATGAAACACATGCTTTTCTGTTTCTGTAGTTTACCTGTAATACTTATGCAAGCATTCCAGTAAACACAATAGTCATAAAACTGTGAATAAATAAGAAATTGCCAATCAATAGAAAGAATAACAGACCAAGCAACAATAGTCACATGACAAAAGATCATTCCTTCATAATCTGAATATTTTACAAATCCATTCACTCAACACGCACACAAGTTTCACAAATGATTCTGCATAAGGAAATGAGCTGCAAAAATAGTTACATCATATATGTCCAAGATCTAGTTAAACTTCAACATCATCTCCATCATCAAAGAGCTCCAATAATTATGCCTGGTCTTGTTCCTTTTTCATCTTCTAACTGATCCCAATGTAACATATGCTATACCAGCATCTACTATTGTGGCTAAACAAGTGAGAAGTTTATAAGGGATTAAAATTTGGTTGGAACCTGAAAACCGAAGAACATAGAATTAGCATAAAAGTGATAGCTTAGATTGATAAATTGATATCAAATATTTCAAAATATTAGATACAGTTAACAAACAGTTGGTTGTGAATGCAAATTTTTCTTCAGCATTTTATTTTGCTAGTGATTGATCCTCTAGAACTAATTATTTTATTTGAATATTATAACCATGTTTGCATTTCATATGTAACACTCACCTTTTTTTCACATGATATTTTATCTTAACTAATTTTTAAAGAAATAATATTAAAAAAAATCAAAAGATAATTAGAAATAAAAAAAAAGAGTGGAATAGGATCCCAACTACTAAATAGATAAATAAATAGATTTCAGATTGATTCTTATCTAATAATCTGATGAGGATTAATATGATTTATTTAACAAAAAAAAGAGATTCTAATGTGATTCATACTTGATAGAATAACAATTTAATTAGATAATGAATCTAAATAGAAACCTACTTTTCTAGATCGGTTCTTATCCAAAAAAAAAATTAGTTATTTAGATTTCTTAACTAATAGAATCCTATTTTTAAATA
>JAYEPQ010000018.1:11429275-11471775 GCA_036321105.1 Dracaena cambodiana
GAAGTTAAACTATACTGATTGGTACTTTAAATTTTTATACATTTAACTATTATTTTTATCTAAATTCACATGCATATTCTTATAATATCAAATATGATTATTTTCTTATAGAGTTCATATGCTTATATATTCCAAAGATATGCATATAATCCAAAAGGCTATTTTATAAGTTTTATTTCATTTATTTTTTATTTATATACTGAAAAGAAAAGGAAGATAATACTGATATGAAATATGACAAGACACCGTATAAATGCAACATGTTACTTATATGATTGGTGATAGATAATTAACTACTATACTGTTATATTGTTATTCAATGTTACTGTTATTGTCATTATATACTGAATTTTAATGATTATCACCAATCTATATACTGAACTGAATTTACTAAAATCACCAATTGATACTGAAATTGATAATTAATACCGAAATTGATATACACTGGGATTTGGAAAAAATTAGGGTTCATATGAATTTTGATGGCTGGATGTAACTGAGCCACTGTTTCCCATTTTGGGAGGATCGGGATAGGCTCTGATCATTACTGCGCCACTGTTTCCTATACGGGAGAATCGAAATAGGCTCCGATCATTACTGCACCACTGTTTCCCATACAAGAGGATCGGGATAGGCTCCAATTATTACTATGCTACTGTTTCCCTTTATGGGAGAATCGAGATAGGCTCCGATCATTACTACGCCACTGTTTTTCTTTTTGGGAGGATCGGGATAGCCTCCGATCAAATTTCACTATTCCTTTTTTCCGGAGGTAGACGGGAATGTGTTCAGACCAACTAAATTCAAGTTTTCCTAAATTGTCAAATACCATAATTTAAAGACATCAATTAGAAATAATAATAATAATAATAATAATAATAATAATAATAATAATAATAATAATAATGATAACCACGTAGAACCTGCTACCTTTTATTTGCATGAGTGTCCATGATATTGAGTTGTTATTGTTATATTTTTTTTGTGTTTTACTATTTATCACTGGATCGCTTTACTGACGATCCTGCTTATGCATGACCAGATGTAGATCTTTATGAGGAAATAGATCCGTTACAAATAAGGCAAGACTTTTGACTTACTTTTACGAGAAGACAGAGCTACAAGATTGACAGTCTTTCTAATTTATTATTTTTTTATTGAAGTTTATGTAAGAAAGAAAAATATTATTGTAACTAAAGAAGTTATTGCTTATTTGTTGCCCATATTTTCGTTGTGTTGTGACTGTAATGTTTACTGAGACTTGTCGAATTATCATTCGACGCCAAACGTTTTCAGCATTTTATTTTGCTAGTGATTGATCCTCTAGAATAATTATTTTATTTGAATATTATAACCATGTTTGCATGTCATATTTTCCCCCCACATTACTGAATTGCTTTTGTATATGTGCAAATGCATGCTAACATGCACACCTACACGCAACCTGCCACATGCACACCCACACACAAACTGCAATGGACAAAATCAGTAACTCGATTCAAGTTATGAATGTGTTCCTCAGGTAAAGATACTTCAATTTCCTTGAATTTCTATCTTGATAATGATGCCATAAAATTTGCAAAGTAATGAAAATAACTCTGAAATTTATTTCATATGTTTGTAGTCGTTGTCCGCCTCAATTCAATCCATTAATGCATTTAGAACAAGATAAAATAAAATAAAATAAAATCTAAGCAATAAAATTCAGCATGTGAAATTTGGTACATAAGCTCTTCTCCTAGGATAGTATCAGCATCTAAAGCAAAGCTTGAATTGAGCAAAGCTTAAATTAAGGAGTTGGAAAGAGAGAATAACAGTTAGTTTCTCATTATTGTTTTTCTAATTGAAACTCAAAAATAAACAATGTAGAAAGCCAAACAATAATTTCTCTAGCCCTAGAAGAGAATAAAAAACAAATTAAAAAAAAAATCTTGGAAAAGGAAGAAAACTTACCTTCGTTGAAAACAATGAAGGACTCACTATTCTTTGTTAGAGAAGTGGGGAGAGACAGAGGCGAGCCTGAAATATATGCAAAGAGAGAAGGTGACGAGTCCAAAATCGTATTGAGTAGAGAATCAGAGAGAGGGACGCGATGTGTTCTTGGATTTGGCCACGGTAGGAGAGAGAAGTAGAGAGAAGGTCGTGATGGATTTCTAAATTTGGCAACGGAGGGAGAGAGAGAGAGAGAGGCAGAGAAGGGCATGATGGGTTCGGCAATAAAGTGGAGAAGAAGATCACGATGGAGGATGAGGAGAATCTAATTGAGAATAATTTTTTGCAAAATACACCCTCTTCATTGTTAAATTACTGCAAGCGTACAGTGTCAGTTGTAGCGCTATACAAGTCGTCCCACAAAAATCTCAGGTGTTTTGCATTCTTACTATTTCTTTAGTTCTAATGGATTAACAAAGAATTCTAAGTTGGCAAAGATTGGTTCTAAGTTCTAGAGATTAGTCTAGAATTTCGAATCCATTAGAATAATAACTTAACAATAAATTATCTCTTTCTTCCTATCTTTTTTAATTATGCACACTTAAATAATATATTAAAAAGGTGATCTTTTTAATTTGATTTTAATTAAGTGCTCCTAAGTATGACCTATCAAGTGACGTACAAGTATAGATCATAAAAAATAATACCTTTCTTAAAAACAAATTATATCGAGTAGAAAATCTTATAAACGAAAGAAAAGAAGTAAACTTTAAACCATAATCTAAGTATAGGCTATCAAAAGACCGAACTTAAGTATAACCTATCAAAGAAATTAGATTTACTAGTTTATCCAATTCAATTTATTTATAGGAAAATCTTTATTGATAATTCTAAAATTAAACAAAGAATAAGAATTCCAAACTTTATCTAAACATAAATTATCAAAATATTAATTAAGTATAATCTATCAAACAATTATGATTTGTGAACTCTATCTTTTATTTATTTATAGAAAAATCATAACTTTATTTCTTTTTAGGAAGAAAATGAGATAAATCCATATTAAATCTATTAAACTAACTTCATCTACATCCTAGAGTTAAAGAAAATTAGTTACACATAATTCTTGTAAGCAAAATCCTATTTTTATTCATGAAAGCAAATAAATTTAATCTAGAAAGCAAATAAATTTATACTAGAAAGCAATTAACTTTACCTATAAAGCAAATAAAGAATTAAAAGTAATGACTTACCTCTTGGCCGTCACCCCTTTAGCAAAAATCTAATTTTATTAAATTAAAAACGAGTACAAAATTTACAGGCTTCTCCTAGAATACAAGGATATGGCTAATATATAGGTTTCAGAAAACTAAACCCAATTATAATATAATTGTGAAACTAGAAGACTAAAACGAAGCCACGGGACAACACTCGGGTTGTGGGGTCCACTTTAGGCCGCTATTTGGCTGGGAAACCGTCAATTGGCGGCTCAAATATCTGCAAATTTTTTGAAATTTTTTCCACGTGAAACTCTTGTTTTATACGTTTAATTTTCCTGACTGTATTCGACTTTGAGTCTCTGTAGCATTATAGTCTCGCCCATTTTAGAAACTTTTCGGACTTGATTTCCTACTCCAATTTTAATTTCATGTTATCTCCTTGTACGAATAAAATTCCTGAAAAACACACTAACAATGCCGAGTAGCATTATTTATATACAAATATAGGTAATATGAACGCAATATTATGCAATATATGGCACTCATCACACCCCCACACCTATCTTTTGCTAGTTCTCGAGCAAAACCTAAACCTAAAAAGAAAAATAAAAATTCTAATTCACTTTCGCAGGAATCAGGATTGCATTTAGCATGTGCAACAAGTCTTTAAACCCCTAGGTTATCCTAGTAGACGAGAGTTGTCTCGTGAGGGTTTGCAGTGAATATACCCACAAAATTCATGAAGAAAATATATTAAGAAATAAAGAAAAGAAAAATAAGGATAACCGAAAATCAAGAAAAATAAAAATTTTATACTAAAGAAAGAAAAATCTTTTTTATGATATTTTCATCAATTAATCTCACTAATATCAAACACAAGAACACATTTAGATTAACAATTTTCAAATCGAGCGTCATATCAGATACACTTATCATTTTAATTAAAAATTTAAATCATATCTTTCAATACCTACTAACAGATAATCCATTGGTTTCTATACATCTATGTGCACGTGTGATAGTCTACTTCGGTCTTGAACTCAACTCTAACTCATGCTTCATCTCCTCTGTCATAACAATTTTTTTCTTTTTTATCTTTTTTTTCTTTTTTCTTTTTTTTTAAGAATATTTCACCTTTAATGCAAATATTCACGCTTGCTTAGGCGCAACGTACCCGATTACTTGGTTCATACTCTTCTTTTTTTTAGAATATTTCACTTTTCATGCGAATATTCACGCTTACTTAGGCCCAAAGTACCCGATTACTTGGATCATACTCTTTTTTTTCACTCTTGAGGCTATTGCCTTAATACCATGGGCACCCCATTATTTTATCACTCTCGAAACTATTGCCTTAATACCAGGCACACCCCATTATTTTATTCTCACTTTTTTGTTTAATAAGAGAAGACTTACTCAATCGTTATCATCTTTGTCCTTAATCTAATAAACTATTGGGAAGTAAAAAATAGATGTATATTTCCTTCAAAACTACTATTAGCAGTATTTATTTTTTAGATTTTGATCTTTTTCAGAAAATTCAAAGTGTATCGTCCGATCTACTCTCCTATCCAATTTCAAATCTAAATTTATTTTTTTTATCTGTAATTAGGTTGATCTATTGATAAAAATACATTAATTTGTTGTTAATTTTTTTTATTTTTTTTCAGTTTTTTATTTATTTTTTAGTTAGTTACCCTAAAAACTACTCAAAGTATAAAATAAATAAACCCAAAAATCATCTAAAAAAATAAAAACTCTAAAAAAACTAAAATCACAATATATATATATATATGTGTGTGTGTGTATATATATATATATATATATATATATATATATATATATATATATATATATATATATATATATATATATATATATATATATCATAACCCCCTCCCCCATACCTAAACTCGTATATGCCCTCATACACAAACCAAGTATGGTAAAATAAATAAGAAAACTATGATATACATATTATACATTTACTAGAAAATTCAAACTGATTACGACCTCTTGATTGCTCTCAATTCTCATAGTGTGTCCTTTTATGTTTTGATATGGATGAACTTAGCTTTTTTGTCAATTTTTCATTTAATCTTTCCATCTTGTTTTTGATTTTTCTCAATTTATTTTTACCTTTCTTTTTTTTTTATTCAATAATAAAATTTTGAAATTAGAAATCATACCTTTATCGTCGATATTTGACCCACGAGCATCTTTCATAGCAGTAAGTATTTTAGTTTTATCAGCTTGTGAAATAACATACTCACTTTGATGTTGCGAAATCATGAGCTCGATTTTGGATCGTCCTTCTAAATCATTAGGTACCATAATCTCTTCGTTTTGTAGTTCCTTCCAATCTTCAAGTATTATAGGCTTATCATGCAAATTTTCTTCAATCCTGTAATCAAAATTCTCAAAAAAAAATGCTATACTAGCGGACTTATCATTAGTCAAGTTATTATGAAGGGATAAAAATTCTTTTTCATAAATTTCTTCACAATTTCCATCAAAAGAATCAAATGATAATGTGTCACTAGCAAACTCATCATGAGACAAATCACCATGTAAATTTTTTTCTTTATCACTAATTTCTTCATAATTATTTTCACAATGGTCTAAAATAGGTTGATCACAATGTTAAATTATAAACTCATCATGCACAAAATTATTTAATTCATTTTGAATCATATCTACTTCAAAAAATGACTGGAATGGTTGCTCGTTGGAGACAGATATGTTCAAACTATTAGATGGTTGATTTCCAAAATGTTTAGTTTGAGAAATCGTTTTGAGAAGATCTTCCATACAAGCTGCAGTTTGAGAGAATGATTGTGGAACTTGTATACCTCTCTCTATTCTACGTCTTCGTTTCTCAGACTCATGATTATAATTTTTCTCATTTTGTTCAAATGATTGCATCTCGAGATCATGAGTGAAATTTGATAGTGCATATGATAGATTTGTGTACATATTTGATGACAGATATGAAGTGGTTGAAAGTATATTCTCATAACATTTATAGCTTGTTTCTAATCTTTTTAATCTTTCATCTAACATGTTCAATTGAATATCTTGTTCATGATTGAATGTAGAATATGAAAATGAATAACCCATAAAGAAAGGATCAGATAGAGGACTCTCTTGGTATGGCTCTTGATTATATACGAAATTAGAATTATTCATTCATTCATAATTGTAATTTTGTGTATAAGAAGCGCTCGTAGGTTCATTATATGCGTTGTGAATTTGATTATGACCTAATCCTAGCGAACTTCCTATCCATGGACACTGATAATAATTATGATATAGATCACAACAATGATAGCAAGCAGTTTGATTTTGAAACATTCTTTTTAATTATTTTTGTTTTTGAAAAAGGTGGAGAGGGAGAGAGATAGAAAAGAAAATAAAAGAAAATTGATTGTTTTTTTTGAAATTTTTTACAGAATCAGGGAATCAAATTACATAACAGGAGGAAATTTGGGGTTCACCTTTACTTATTGCTAATTGGCAGTTTTGGCCTCTAAATAGCGGCTAAACCAGAGAGTTTAACTCTCTGGTTTCTGCTGTTTAGTCTAGAGCCTCTTTTGATCATTTTTGTCTTCCTGTATCTGCAATTTCTATTCCCTGCACACTCAACACACACTGTTAAACCGTAAAACTTTAGAAAAAGCAAGAAAAACACCTTCGATCCCCGGTAACGGCGCCAAAAACTTGATGTGATAAATTACTGCAAGCGTACAGTGTCAGTTGTAGCGCTATAAAGATCATCCCACAGAGATCTCAGGTGTTTTGCGATTCTTACTATTTCTTTAGTTCTAGTGGATTAACAAAGAATTCTAAGTTGAAGAAAGATTGGCTCTAAGTTCAAGAGATTAGCCTAGGAATTCGAATCTATTAGAATAATAGCCTAACAATAAGTTATCTCTTTCTTCCTATCTTTTTAATTATGCACGGTCAAGTAACATATTAAAAAGGTGATCTTTTTAATTTGATTTTAATTAAGTGCTCCTAAGTATGATCTATCAAGTGATGTGCAAGTATAGACCATAAAAAATAATACCTTTCTTAAAAACAAATTATATCAAGTAGAAAATCTTATAAGCAAAAGAAAAGAAGTAAACTTTAAACCCTAATCTAAGTATAGGCTATCAAAAAACCGAACTTAAGTATAACCTATCAAAAAAATTAGATTTACTAGTTTATCCAATTCAATTTATTTATAGAAAAATCTTTATTGATAATTCTAAAAATAAATAAAGAATAAGAATTCCAAACTTTATCTAAGTATATATTATCAAAATATTAATTAAGCATAATCTATCAAACAATTATGATTTGTGAACTCTATCTTTTATTTATTTATAAAAAAATCATAACTTTATTTCATTTTAGGAAGAAGATGAGATAAATCCATATTAGATCTATTAAACTAACTTCATCTACATCCTAGAGTTAAAGAAAATTAGTTACACATAATTCTAGTAAGCAAAATCCTATTTTTTATTCATGAAAGCAAATAAATCTAATCTAGAAAGCAAATAAATCTATACTAGAAAATAATTAACTCTACCTATAAAGCAAATAAAAAATTAAAAGCAATGGCTTACCTCTTGGCCGTCACCCTTTCAGCAAAACCCTAATTTTATTAAATTAAAAATGAGTACAAAACTTATAGGTTTCTCCTAAAATATAAGGATACAGCCAATATATAGGTTTCAGAAAATCAAATCCAATTATAATACAATTGTGAAACTAGAAGACTAAAACGAAGCCACGGGAGAACACTTGGGTTGTGGGGCCACTTTAGGCTGCTATTTGGCAGGGAAAACAGCCAATTGGCTGCTCAAATATCTGCAAAATTTTTGAAATTTTTTCCATATGAAACTCTTATCTTGTACGTTTAATTTTCTTGACTGTATTCAACTTTGAGTCTTTGCAGCATTGTAGTCTCGCCCATTTTAGAAACTTTTCGGACTTGATTTCCTACTCCAATTTTGATTTCATGTCATCTTCTTGTACGAATAAAATTCCTGAAAAACACACTAACAATACCCGAATAGCAATATTTATATACAAATATAGGTAATATGAAGGGTATAAATATGCAATATATGGCACTCATTAGGGAGAATCTAATTGGGAATAATTTTTTGCAAAATAAACCCTCTTCATTGCTGGCATTTCACCTCATATTTTATCTATTCTTAATAATATATACATTAGTACTGTAAGTAAATTAGACTCAACAAATAGGAGGCTACTATATGGTGTGAGCTCACTAAAAATCTGACCTGACAGTGCTCCTCCTGTTTTCTCATATATATATGTATGTATATATGTATATTTGATGAGATTACCGTATATGAGTCATCAGCTCAGATAAGTTACTTGAATCTGCAGAAAAAAAGTAATGACCATATTATTTTTTTTCAAAATTTTAAGGATCATAATTTCCATCTACTTACCTAAAAAGGATCAAATTTCATTAGTTTTGAAATTTATTTATCATTTTATCAAGTGAATACAAAATATTGTATTCATCGAAAATCGTTAATTTTGTGTCTATATGATGGAAAACTAAATCAAAACTAAAGTCAAAAAAATTGAATATAAGTAAATCCTAATGGTTCGAGATTATTACCTAAAAGAATTTTTTTTAAAAAGTTATTAGAAACAGTCAAAATGGACTACAACTCAGCTAATTTACATTAGGTGGTAGCTCATTTCCTTTATTCTCCTATTCGATTGTGTGTGTGTGTGTGTGCGTATATATATATATATATATATATATATATATATATATATATATATATATATATATATATATATATATATATATATATATATATATATATATATATATATATATATATATATATATATATATATATATAATCCGAATAAAATATTTAAATATATATGAGTAAACGGGAAATTCACCACCGCTTATGTGGCCCAATAAATTTATTACACTTGGTGCCACTCAAAAAATGGTTAAGGTTACTTCTTTTATTTGTAATTTTGAGTGGTGCCACATATAATAATTTTATTGGGCCACATAAACAACGGTGAAGGATCCTTTACCGTCAGTAAATTTCTTGTTTTCTCATATATATATATATATATATATATATGAGTAAATGGGAGATCCACCGACGGTGAAGGAAGTTCCTTCACTGCCGCTTAGATGGTCCAATAAAATTATTACACTTGACGCCACTCAAAGGGCGGTTAAAGAAATTATTTTATTTGTTATTTTGAATGGCGCCACGTATAATAAATTTATTGGCCAGCTAAGTGCTCCCTTCACTGTCGGTGAATTTTTCGTTTTCTCGTGTATATATATATATATATATATATATATATATATATATATATATGAGTAAATGAAAAATTCACCTGCGGTGAAGGGAGTTCATTTACTGCCACTTAAATAGTCCAATAAAATTATTACACTTGGCGTCACTCAAAAAGCAGTTGAGAGAATTCTTTTATTTGCTATTTTGAGTGAGTGGTCCCATGTGTAATAATTTTATTTGATCACCAAAAACTTGATGTGATAATTTACTATAAGCGCACAGTATCGATGTAGCACTATATAGATCGTCCCACAGAGATCTCTGGTGTTTTTTGATTCTTACTAATTCTAAAGTCTAACGAACTAATAAAGGACTCTAAGTCGGATTTGAGAGTTATTATAATTAGCCTAGGATTTAGAATCCACTAGTTTCCAACAATGTATTTACTTCTATTATCTTCTTCTATTATAAAGATTCAACTTTAAATAAAAATTAAAACTAAAAGATCGAATTTTTATGATAGAAGAAGATAATAGAAGTAAATATATGGTTGAAAACTAGTGGATTTTAGATCCTAAGCTAATTAGATAAACTCCATTTCAATTTAGAATTTTTTATTAGTCCGTTAGAATAATAGGTATAGCAAGAATTGCAAAACATCTGAGATCTCTGTGGGACGACCTGTAAAACTTTACAACCGATACTATACACTTGCAGTTAAATTATTACATCAAGTTTTTAGACCGTTGCTAGGGATCGACGGCATTATTCTTACTTTTTCTAACGTTTTACGGGTTAACAGTTGTATTGAGTATGCAGGGATCTGGAATTTCAGATACAGGAAGTAAAAAAAGACGAGAAAAGTCTCCGAAGTGCACTGCAAAGACCAGAGAGCCAAACTCCCTGGTTTTACCGCTACATAGTGGTAATAGCCGCCATTTAGCAGCACTTTTGGTGAATTTCTCCTCCTCTTTTTCTCTAATTCTATATTTTGGGTTCCTGGTTCTATAAAAAAAAAAAAAAATTCAATTTTTTTTATTTTTTCTTTTCCATCTCTTTTCCTCTCCACCTTTTTCAAAAAAAAATATTTCATGATCAAATTAGTTGCTATCATTATCATAATCCATATCATAATTATTATCAGTATCCATGAATAGGAAGTTCGCTAGGAGTAGGTCATAATCAAATTCACACCACATATCTTGAACCTACGAGCGCTTCCTATATATAAATTACAATTGTAAATGGATGAGTCATTCTAATTTTGCATATAATTAAGAGTCGTATTAAGAGAGTCCTCCATCTGATCATTTCTTTATAGGCTATTCATCTTCATGTTCTACATTCAATCATAAAACAAGATATTCAATTAAACATATTAGATGAAAGATTAAAAAGATTAGAAGCGAGATATGCATGTGATGAGAATTTACCTACAACCCCTTCATATCTATCATCAAATATGTACACAGATCTATCATATCCACCATCAAATTTCACTTATGATCTCGAGATGTAATCATTTAAGAAAAATAAGGAAAATTATAATCGTGAGACTGAGAAGCGAGCACGTACAATAGAAGAAGATATAGAAGTTTTGCTAAAATCATCCTCTCAAACTGCATCTTGTATAGAAGATCTTCTCAAAATGATTTCTCAAACTAAACTTTTTAAAAATTAACCATCTAATTATTTGATCATATCTTACTCCAATGAGCAACCACTTCAATCATTTTTTGAAGTAGATATGATTCAAAATGAGTTAAATAATTTTATGATAATGAGTCTATACTTTAACATTGTGATCAACCTATTTTAGACCATTGTAAAGATAATTATGAAGAAATTATAAAAGAAAAATTTGCTTGATGATTTACCTCATGATGAACTTGCTAGTGACACGTTAACATTTAATTATTTTGATGAAAATTATGAAAAAAAATTGTAAAGAAGAATTTTTATTTCTTCACAATGATTTGACTAACGATAAGTCCACTTGCATGGCATTTTCTTTTAAAATTTTGATGACAGGTCTGAAGAAAATTTGCATAAAAAAGTTAAAATACTAGAAGAATGGAAGAAACCACAAAAGAAAGAGGTTATGGTATCTAATGATTTAAAAAACCAATTCAAAATCGAGCTCATAATTCCACAATACCAAAGTGAGTATGTTATTTCACATGATGATAAAACTAAAATATTTACTGATATGAAAGATATTCGTAGATGGAATATGGATGATGATAAAGGTACGCTTTCCAACCTCAAAATTTTACTACTGAATAAAAGAAAGAATGGTAGGAATAAATTAAGAAAAATAAAAAATAAGATGGAGAGATTAAATACAAAACTGACAAAAAGGCTAAATTCATCCATATCAAAACGTAAAAGGATATATTATAAGAGTGGAAAGCGATTAAGAGGTCGTAACCAACTTAAATTTTCTAATAAATGTATAATATTTATATTATAGTTTTCTCATTTACCACCCTTTGTTTGTGTATGAAGGCATACACGAGTTTAGATGTGGGAGAGTGGGTTATGATATTTTCTTCATATTTTTTCTAGGGTTTTTAATTTTTTAAAAAATTTTAATTTTATTTTTAGATTTTTAGGGTTTCTTTATTTTATACATGGGTAGTTTTTAGGGTAACTAACTAAAAACTCAATAAAAACTGAATTTTTTTTAATATATTTTCATCAATAGATCAACCTAAATATATATAAAGGAATAAATTTAGATTTAAAATTAGATAGGAGAGTAGATTGGATGATACACTTAGAATTTTATGAAAAAGATTAAAATATGAAAAATAAATACTGCAACAGTAATTTTGAGGTAAGTATAAATTTATTTTTCACTTTACAATAGTTCATTAGGTTAACAACAAAGATAATAATAATTGAGCAAGTCTTCTCTCTCCAAACAAAAAATAGAAAAAAAAGAAAGAAAAAAATTAAAAAATAAAGTGGGAATAAAAAAAGGGGTGTGCCTGGTATTAAGGCAATGGTCTCGAGAGTGATAAAAAAAGGGTGTACCTGGTATTAAGGCAATAGCTTCAAGAGTGAAAAAAGAGTATGATATGAGTAATCGGGTACTTTGTACCTAAGTAAACTAGAATATTCGCATGAAAGGAGAAATATTCTTAAAAAAAAGGAGAACGAAAAAAGAAAAAAAAAAGAAAAAAATTGTTATGAGAGAGAAAATGAATCATGAGTTAGAGTTGGAGTCCAAAGTCGAAATAAACTATCACACGTGCACGTAGATGTATAAGAGCCAATGGATTATATGTTAGTGGGTATTAAAAGATATGATTTAAATTTTTTTATTAAAATGATAAGTGTATCTGATATGACGTTCGATTTGAAAATTAATAATCTATGCATTCTTGAGTTTATATATTAGTGAGATTAATTGAAGAAAATATATTTAAAAAAGTGATTTTTTTTCTTTTTGTTGTATAAATTTTTTATTTTTCTTTATTATCGGTTATCCTTATTTTTCTTTTCTTTATTTCTTAATCTAACCTTTTCACGAATTTTGTGGGTTACTGCAAACCCTCATGAGACAATACTCGTCCACTAGGGTAACCTAGGAGTTTAAAGACTTGTTACACGTGCTAAATGCAATCGCGATTCCTGCGAAAGTAAGTTAGGATTTTTCTTTTTTTTAGGGTTAGGTTTTGCTCGAGAATCAGCAAAAGATAGGTGTGGAGGTATGATGAGTATCATATATTGTATTTTTCCTCCCATATTTTATCTATTTCTTGTTTATAAATAATACTACTGGGGTACATTTAGTTTGTTTTTTAACTAATCTGATTCCTACAAGGAGATGGCATGAAATCAGAGCCGGATTAGCAAATCAAGTACAAAAAAGGGTTAAAAGTGAACAAACTACACGACAGTGATAGTTTATAGAGTCAAAGTTCAATACAGTCAGAAAAATCAAGAGATCAAGATCAGAACTTCATGCCGAAGAAAATTCAAGTAATTTTCTCCTATTTTTGCAGCTATTTAGCGGCATGGGTTGATTTTTCTTCAGGGGCTTCGAAGTAATTTTGTAGTTTTTTACTTGTATCAAAATTAGGGCTTGATTCTCTAAAGCCTATTTATTGGCCATATACTTATAAGTAGATTTGAGTCCTGTAATTTTGTACTTATATTTTATTTAATAAAATTAAGATTATGATTTGCTGAAGGGGTGACGGCAACAATACCGACTCCAGAGGTAAAATTTGCTGCATATCAATTTTTCTTAGCTAATCTCTTCTAATTGCTTTCTAGTTTAGATTTATATTGCTTTCTAGATTAGATTTAATTGATTTCATGAAAAAAAAATAGGATTTTTTCACTACAAATATGAGTAACTAATTTCGCGTAGTTCTATGATGTAGATGAAACTAATATCCACCATGTACTTACTCTCTAATATTTTCTTCCTAATTAAAATAATAAAAACATAATTTTTCTATGAAAAGATTAAAATACAAGAACTTATAGATTAATATTTTGATAGATTATACTTGAGTTAAGTTTCTTGATAACTTATGCTTAGTTAGGATTTGGGGTTGTTGATTTTCATCTTCTTTATCGAATTATCTAATGATTTAGTTTGCTTTCATGAAAAGTAGTTTTTTGATGAGTTATACTTGCATACTACTTGATAGCTCATGCTTAGAGCACTTTAAATAAAGATTAAAACTAAAAGACCGAATTTTTATGATAGAAAAAGATAATAGAAGTAAATAAATGGTTGAAAACTAGTGGATTCTAGATCGTAGACTAATTGGATAAACTCCACTTCAACTTAGAACTTTGGTTAGTCCGTTAGAATAATAGGAATAGTAAGAATCGCAAAACACCTGAGATATCTATGGGACGACCTATAAAGCATTACAATCGACGCTATACGCTTGTAGTTAAATTATCATATTAAGTTTTTAGTGTCATATGTTACATATTTATAATTTTCGTACTATCTATTTTTGTATTTAAATAATACTACTCAGGTATTTTTAGTGTCTTTTTCAAGTAATCCGATTCATACAAGGAGATGACATGAAATCAGAGCTCGATTAGGAAACCAAGCGTGGAAAAGAGTCTAAAGAGAGCAAAGTTACAAGAATGAGATACTACAGAGAGTTAAAATCCAATACAGTTAGGAGAATCAAGAGTACACAATAAGAGATTCGTGCAGGAGAAAAACTAGAAGCATTATCTATGGTTTTGCCGCAGCCGCCAATTGGCGGCAAAGTGGGCCCACCTTTGGGTGAAACGTCTGCAGGGGCTTCGATGTAATTTTATAGTTTTGCAGTTGTATCAAAATTAGAGTTTGATTTTCGAAACCTATATATTGGTCGTATCCTTTTATTCTAGGGTTTCGGATAGAGATTAATCATAGAGTAAGTAGAAGTTAATTTGTAATCGGATTTTATTAATAAAAATTAGGGTTTGCTGAAGGAGAGACGGCACAATACTGTAATCCAAAGGTACATCATTGTTTTCAAGTCTTTATTTGTTTTTTTAGATAGAGTTAATTGCTTTCTAGTATAGATTTATTTGCTTTCTAAATTAGATTTATTTGCTTTAATGAATAAAAATAGGATTTTACTTACTAGAATTATAAATAGCTAATTTAGCTTAGCTCTAGGATGTAGATGAAACTAGAATCTATTATGTAGTTGCTCTCTAATATTTTCTTCCTAATTAAATTAATAAAAACATGATTTTTCTATGAAAAGATTAAAATACAAGAACTCGTAAATTAATACTTTAATAGGTTATACTTGAGTTAAGTTTCCTGATAGCCTATACTTAGTTAAGTTTTGGAGTTGTTGGTTTTCATGTTCTTCATAGAATTATCTAATGATTTAGTTTACTTTTATGAAAGTTGTATATTTGATGTGTTATGCTTACACATCACTTGATAACACTTATTTAGGACACTTGAAGTAAAGATTAAACTAAAAGATCACTTTTTTATGATAGAAGAAAATAATAGAAGTAAATACATGATTGAAAATTAATGAATTTTAAATTCTAAACTAATTAGAATAACTCTCAAATCCGATTTAGAATTCTTTGTTAGTTCGTTAGACTATATAATTAGTAAAAGTCGCAAATGCTACATCTAAATAGTGAAGGAACTTCCTATATATATAATCCGATCGATTCATTTCAGTTTTAAGTTCTAAAGTTTGAAACTAAAAACTGAATATTTAGTTTTGGTTTGTTTACTCGGATCTATTTCGGTCAGTAGGTGCTCTGCTCGACCCTACTTTTAATGGTTGGACTCGTCACTCGTATATGATCGTGGGTCGGGTTTTCCATTTCCGTTTACGGATCGAGTTATCGGTTCTTGAAATATCATTTGCTGGCGGCCTCTCCGGCAGCTAGCAGACCGCGGAGAGAGGGGGTGATCCAGCGAGGAGATCTATGGCGAAGAACAAGAAATCGTCAATGGAACCCAAACCCCAAATCCTAACCCTAGGCCAAGATCCATTCCCATGGTCGACCGAAACCCTAACCCCATCAACGGCGGCCCTCATCCTCCTTTGCGCCCTCCTCATCCGCGTCCTAGTCTCCCTCGGTCCCTACTCCGGCGAGGCGACGCCCCCAATGCACGGTGACTACGAGGCTCAGCGCCATTGGATGGAGATCACTCTCAACCTGCAGGCGATCGATTGGTATCGCAACTCGACGGCCAACAATCTCACCTATTGGGGCCTCGACTACCCTCCTCTCACCGCCTACCAAAGCCTCCTCCATGGTTTCTTTCTCAACTACTCAGTTCCGGATGCGGTAAAACTCGGTTCTTCTCACGGGTTCGAGTCGTACGAATCGTGAGTGTTTTTTTTTTTTTTTTTTGGAAATATAATGGATTTTTATGTGTTTTGGGGAAGGGATTTGGTTAAATTTCAGAATGTGGGCGGTAATGCAGGAAGCTGGCGATGAGATGGACTGTGATTAGCTCGGATTTGATGCTTTTCTTTCCTTCGGCGTTGTGGTTTGTGTGGGTTTATTGCAAGGGGAAGGCAGAGGGGTCTGCGCCATGGTTGCTGGCGATGGTTTTGTTGAACCCGTGCGCCATTTTGATTGATCACGGGCATTTTCAGGTGGGGTTTTGGATTCTGGGGGGTCTACTTTCTTGCTGTGTTGGCTGTGATTGTTGTTGGTGTTTTAATTGATGTTTTTATGCAGTATAACTGTGTTAGCCTGGGGCTGACTCTTGGAGCGATTGTGGCTGTGTTGTCAAGGAATGAGGTTGTTGCGGCGGTGCTCTTCAGTCTTGCTATTAATCATAAACAGGTATCCTTTAAATTTCTGATATGAGGAGCTTAAAACATCCTAGGACTATCTAAATTATTTGATGCAGTATGATGAATTCTCGTAGACTTCTTTTTCATTAAGCAAAATACATAAAGATTTATTGTTGATACTAAAAATTGTCCAACTAGATTAGCCGAATCAATAAAGAATCATACAAATAATCGGATTAAGATGGACTCAAACTAGGTTGATTGTTGAAAGTAAGTTTTCAAGACATGGAATCTTGGATGAGTAACCTCTGGAAAAGCCATTAGAGAGTAATAAAATAGGAAAGTAGTTTAGACTGGAGTTAACGAGGTTCAGCTGAGTTGTTGTCTCGGTCTGCATCTCCGTTGAAAGGTCAGTTGTTGAACTTGTTTTCTTATTCAAGAAGTAGATAACAATTCTCTCAATATTCTCTTCTCTCGAAGTTACAGACTCTCAAGTTATTCTAGAGTAAAAATTCACACCCCCTCCTTCTATAAGAGGGGTTATATATAGCTGCTTATGTATCATTAAAGAATACAATTGTAGTTGGAAGTTAAAATCTTGAGGTTTCCTTATTGTAGATGAATTTTGTTGTCTTAAAGATAGGTTTCCTTATCTAGGAAGGATTCTTATTGTAAACAAACTTTGTGATTGTATAGAGTTTAAATTGTAATATGATTTTCTGCAGGAGAGATCAAGCAGAGGTTGCGTGACTTTGATGTTGTTGTTGTCGAGATGCATCCTGAGAAGGATGCTCCGTGTTGGATCATTAATTGGGGTCTTTCTGACTTTATGATTTCTCGTAGGCCCCTTGTTTTCTGGGGACTTTTCCTATGTGGGTGAGTACTATTCACTTTGGATTTGGGCCTACAATAGTTCTCAACTCCTGAATTTGGTCCACAGGATTCTTATAGTATTTTGTTACCTTTCTAACTTGATCCCTGAAGTATTCTTATCTCATAATGATTGAGTCAGTTATCTTTTTGGGCCCGTACCTTAGCATTAGGTGTCTTTAACTATTCTAAGCGAGTTATACTTGTCACAGGGATTGCCGCCATGCTCTTTCACAGTTTGCATGGTGAAGACCAATTTTCCGTAGGATTTCTATTTTCCTGTAGGGTCAAGTACATCTCGCATGGGTGGAAGTTCTCTTGTTTGCCTGCGTTATGCAAGCTCGTAGCTTGGCATGGGACGAGTCATTAGAGTTTCTTATTGGACGAATCGTTGCCTTTAAACCTAAATTGGTCTCATCACTAAACTCTTAACTTTTATGTTGTTGATACGATATGCTCAATATTGTTGATTATTGATAATGTAAACCATCAACCATTACTGATAGCGATTTCTAGAGTTTAAACCTAGGTCACTAGTAATCTTTATTTTCGTTTGAGTACTTAAATAGTTTGACTTGATGTTGTTTAATATTAATTTTATTCTTAATACATATAAGCTATGATGCACGAACACTTCAAAATGAGCGTCGTGCCATGCCTGATACGTATCGGACACATTGAAGCCATACGGAAATCTAAGAACTTGAAAACTTGCATGTGGAAGTCACGTTTGCTTTCAAAAAGTCATGCAAATCGCATGTTGGGGTCGTGTCCACTTTCAAAAAGTCATATATATCGCGTATTAAGCATATGGAGTATTTGATGTAAAAGAGGTATCGAGTTAATTGGTCCCAAATGTGTTACTATGGTAAAGGTTTTAAATATTTTATTTAAGACACTGGTTCATTGGATTGAACTGTGATTTTTTTAATATAATTACTTGATTAGAATCTATGCTTTAAATTATTAAGATCTTTTTCTTTTTCTTTCTACTTTAGAAAAAATTTGTCTTAATAATTACGAGTTTTAATGTACATTATTTATATCACATTTACAACTGTGTATATTTATTTTACCATGCCCCCATGTTCTACTTTTTAAGGGTTTGGTATGTTGTCCGTATTATGGTGCATCTATATCCCATGTCTATTTTCATATTTATAGCATAAAATAATTATTTTTTGTTTGAATCATAACTAAAAATCATTTAAGTAGTCTTTTCAAGTATTTTCAGAAGCAAGACGTTTTCTGAACTCTCTTAAACCTTCTGTATGTTATGCATGCTTCTGCGGCTAGGATAAAGAGTGAGGGTTGTGATTTTTAGCTGATGGCTAAGAAGACATACTCGGATCTCCGTGAAATGAATTTTGAAAAAAAAAAAATTCTTTGAGGGACACGTTTTATCAATGCAATCAATGTTTAAAATAGCGGTAATGGTAGCGTTACATTTTGCCTCTATTTGGTTACTTTGCAAATAGTGTAACACATGTAGGTTACAATATTTTCTATTTATTTAATAAATAAACATAAACATATAAAAATTTGAAAAATCTAAAAAAGAAATATAAAAAACATTTAATAACACATGGAACTATTTTTAGTTTCAAATAAGTTTTACGATAATTTTCATGTTTATCTTTATAAATTATACTATATTTGAAACTGTAATTTTAGTCATCACCAATAAGAAAGCAAGATTTGAAATTTAATTATTTTAAAATTTTATCACCAGTGCTATAATCTATTTTTTTATAGTGCTAATTCTTTTTATTCGTAAGTTGTTCATTTCAGTTCAACTAGGAGTTCAATATAATAACAAGTAAAAAATTCCAACAATGGAGGAAAAATTACAATAAACAAACAAACAAGCAATTACAAGTTAGCAAGTTAGAAACTAGACAATTATTTAAACACGTAAATAATAAGTAATCAAGTAAAGAAATTGTAACACTCAACTAATCAATCAAAACAAATAATTTGCAACAATTTTGAAATTACTAAATAAATAACAATAAATAATGCAACATAACAATATATAACATAAAATAACATAAAAATGCATAGTTTTGATGCATTAAGTTATTTTTGACTATTAGTTGTTGATTTGCATTAGGTATGATAATGCAATATAACGGATTTCATAATGTGTTATTTTTACCTACTGAATGCAACAATGGAGGTGGCCCTTGATGGAGTTGAACAAAGAGAGGATTTCAACCTCCAGATTTGAATAAAGGTTTCATCTTGTTGATAGTGAAATAAGATTTAATTGTGCAATACGAGCATCACCATGTACATTATTAAGTTGATATTCCTTTCTCCCTTATTTCCACCCCTTCTTGAGTCCATATAACATAGAGTTTCAAATTTCAGTTATCAGATATATCGGCCGAGAAATTATACATCAGATATCATATATCAAGTGATATTATGAAGCAAAATATCATATTTCCATATCATATTATAGATGTGCATGTCCTAAAAGGCTAAAACATACATACATTAATCATTTACGCCTATGAATCTATGAAAACTAACCTTTTGGGATGTACTATCCTGCACTGAGCTTGCGAGTGCTAATTTTCTCCTCTCTAAGGTATCAATTATGGTTTTGAATATCGACCAATTCCAAATGCACATCACACATTGTTTTGAATATCCTTGTTATGCACTGATGTATCCCTTGATATATCGGTTTTTGGGTTCAACGGCGTGATATGTTAAGAAAAAGGGTTATGTTGATAATGCTCGATATATAATTCTGATATGTGATTCCGATATATCAAATGATGGTTCAATTCTTCTAATTTACTTAACTAAGGAATGAGTTTGGTTTTCATACCCAACACCCTTCTATATTTAAGAAAAAACTCAAATGCTTTCATGTTAAGTCAAATCAACGAATTAAGTTACTGCCATGAAAACTTAAGAGATAGAAACTTTATCACATGCCGAGAGAAAAATATTATATATCTACATTGCGGAGCTTTTTTGAGTACTATTCAAAACTTAAAATCTTCTTCAATATTCTCTTCTCTCTTCTCTGTGTGCTTCTTCTTTCTTTATGATATTGCTTACTATGATAATACTACTGCCATTGCCACTATTGTCATTCTTGCCGCTGCTATTATTACTCCCAATGTGTTTCGAGTATTCATGGTTTGATCTTAATTATTTCTATAATATATATTTTAATTTTAGATTGAATCATTTATATGGTTTGTTTTTTGTTATGCTTGTCTATATATATGTTCATGAATATCATTACATACATGCTACATCATACTTATTAGATAGATAATATTAAACCACCTTCGATGTATCAAAATTATATATTTGAGGTTTATATATAATGGTTGACATGAATGCTCAATGTGAGCTTGTATCCTCGGTATACCCTTCGATATCTACTATTCAATATGAAAAATCCCAATATGATACAATCTTGATGTCAGATATTTAGAACCTTGATATTACATTATATTTATAAGATTTTGAGGCACCTGGTTTTCAATACCTTTTAATATTGGTTGACATTGCAAATATATTATGCCCGATATTGCCAATTCTACTATCATAAGTGATTAACCAATATTGATGCTAATTCCTGATGACATGAAAATTGTATGACACAGAGATTTGTGTTTTCATTTACGTAATGCGAGTTGAATATCAAAACTCCTGTTTTCGATGAAAAAGTGCGATTTTCAGACTGAGACTCGCATTCACTAAGAGCAAACGTGAGTTTCAGACTGAGACCCGTGTTTTCAAAGAATAAAATGAGAAGATCCGTATTCAATTATATATATATTTTAAAATCATTAAAGTAGGAGTTATACTCAACTTTCTCCAGAATAATAAGAGGTTTTCATCGTCATTAAAAGGGCTTTTTGGTCAATAACCCCAGAATTAAAACACTCCTTAAACCTTTATAAATAGTCAAAATCAATGTTTAGAGAGGGATTGGATTATCCGTACTTGTGCAAGAAAAGAAAATAGAAAAGAGATTTTATCTCTAAAGTGTTTATACTCTTGAGCAGCGAGTAGATATTGACTCCTAAAGTTCTGTATTCAAATCATCAATAGGAGATAGGATCGTCACCCGTTGCTATTATAAGGGATCAAGAGTTTTTAATCAACATCAGATAGGATTTTAATCAAAAGGGATCAAGAGTTCATACTCTCCTTTTATAATGAAAGTTTTTAGTAATTTTCTTTATTATTAAATTTTTCAGCATACAATTCCGATTTTTTAAAGGTGTTGTCAATAGATTTGGTAACTTGAGTTAATGGGCAGAAACTTATTATTATTTTTTTCCAGTGATGACCATTCTTGGCCGGAATCTTACCTTATAGAATGTCGGCCAATAAGTCAGTTATAAGCAAATATAACTTGTAAGTCAGGTATGAGCTGATATATTGGCAAAGCCAAAAACTATGTCTGATTTAAATTACTGAATAGCATTTCTGCTACTATGGCAAGGGTTTAGATGAAGCAAAGTGGAATTTGAAAGTTATTTTAGATAGGAGGTGGCCCTTGGTAGTTCTGGATGGGAAGAAAAATTGAACTCATATTTGATCTCGAAACGTAGTGTAAGGGACCTATTTATTGCTTTATTGATTTTAATTCTTTTTTATTGATGACACGCCTTCTGTGTTTTCAGATGAGCATGTACTTCGCACCAGCATTTTTCAGTCATCTTCTTGGGAAGTGTCTCAGGCGCCAGAATCCAATTCTTCATATCATGAAACTTGGTATTGTTGTCTTGGCAACATTTGCAGTTGTCTGGTGGCCTTATCTATATTCTCTGGATGCCATAAAGGAGGTAAATAATTATGTTCTCCTTATCCACCAATGTATTTTGTTTTTCTTTTTTCACTTTTGAATGACTCCTATGGTTGTGGGATGCAATAACAGTTGTCATATATGGTTTAATGAAGTGTCTCATCACATGCCAACTCTGTAATTTTTTCACGGTGTGAAGCTTTTGAATAACATACGCTCAATTTGCTTCTCCATACCTTTTCATCTTCTTAATTAAGTTTGAATTCTTTTTAATATAATGTAGGTTCTTTCTCGGTTAGCTCCCTTTGAAAGAGGAATATATGAGGATTATGTTGCCAACTTTTGGTGTAGCACCTCAGTTGTTATAAAATGGAAGAGATTGTTTACAATAAATTATTTGAAGTCTCTCAGTTTGATCACCACAGTTTCAGCCTTTCTTCCTTCCCTTATTCAACAAATAAAAGCTCCAAGTCATCATGGTTTCCTTTATGCTCTGCTAAACAGCTCATTTTCCTTCTACTTGTTCTCTTATCAAGGTATGCTTACACCTTTTATTTTATGCTAATTACCTTTGAAAGCTGCATGATTTTATAGTTCTTTGATTACGTTATGTGGGAAACTGGCAGTACATGAGAAGTCAATTCTGCTGCCTCTTCTACCTGCAAGCCTTCTAGCAAAACAGGAACCTCTCCTCTTTGGGTGGTCAGTATATTATGCTCTTCTTTCAATGTTTCCTCTTCTTTCACGGGATGGTTTAGTCTTACAATACATGGCTCTTCTTGCTCTCTTTGGTCTTATATTCTACTCACCTGGTGGAAAATGCTGCACAAGAGAACAAAACTTGTCTACCAGAAAGAAAGCGTTTATGGTTTTGTCATTGTTATGCTCCTTTGTACTTCATATCATTTACTTGGTTCTCCGTCCTCCTGAAAAATATCCTTTTCTCTTTGAGGCTATGATTATGTCCCTCTGTTTCTCTCAGTTTGTGATTTTTACTTGCTATGCCAACGTTAAACAATGGATGTTAGACTGCTCTAGCCGGAAAATTAGAAGGAAGAAGGACCTTTAATCCAGTAATATCCAATAATTTTACTTTTGCTGGATTTTTTTTTGTTTTATTGTAACATTACTATTGGGAAGTATCTACATAGAAACAATTGGCAATTTTGCAAAAATAATGAATATTCAAGTATTTCCTTTTTGTGCTTGAATTGCAAATTTCAAGTATACTTGTGCAGTATTATTATCTTTATAGTTACTACCAGTCATTTAGTTGATGTTTCAGACTTTCAGTATCTTCACTTTGAGTACCTTGCTTGTAACGACCCAAGTTTAAATGAATAGTCCCATATTGGAAGTGACAAAGAAAATGTGGAGTGTAGTTTATAATAATTTTCATGAACTAAAAGTAATTGTTGCTTACCTTTTTAAGGCGAAATCGTGGTAAAATCTCTAGGTTAATTTTGCTTGGATGGTAATACTAAGATGGGTGACCCTTTGGAAGAATGTTGTTTAGAATGTTATAGATCGTATGTGAGCCTAACACTGGAGGGAAGCATGTAGAATTAATTGCCGTATGGAATTAAGTGCTATATGAAACAAAATATCACGCCATATAGGGGTGTGACGGGCTAAGCTACCACTAAAATGTATGGAGTCACTTGTAGAACCCATAAATAAATGTCAAATCCTACTATAGTAGCGCCAAAAGAAGGGCACTCAATTGGTCTATGTCCATGATCGAAAGTTAGTACACTGCTCTTCCTTTTGTGTGAGTATACACACCTGAGTTTGCTGCTTCGTAACCTCAAAACAGATTCCGCAAATCACTCCCCACTCATGTAGGATGGCCACTCGTGTAGGATGGGATGAATACTCTAATCAAAGTTTGATGGATTAACAAACTGTCGTAATTTCCTTTTAGATAATTAGTCAGCCACAACAATGTTCCCAATCTCTTAAGTATAAATGGTGGGTACTGTACCACCCCCCACCCCCGGCGCGGCGCATGCCATTAATAAGATTACAAGGAAACATGCAATATAGGATAAATATGATCAAAACTATCTTACACGCAATGTAGAATAAATATGATCAAAACTATCTTTATATATGGATAACTATAAAGGAAATACAAGCGATATACAATAGTACGAAATATGATGTATTTGAAATACTTCCAGGCATCACTTGATGGTGACATCCTGACACTCTCACTGTGGAGTGCCCAGATATGAAATTTTAGGATGATTCAAAATTCAAAATTTGAATATGATGGGCCTCAACAAACACCATGATAATTTGTTGTTTTTACAATCCCTTCACACCATTTTGGAACTTCTATGATCTCTTCTTGCCGCCTTCGGCACTCCGCAGTTACCTTCACGATCCACCAACACGCCTCCGACCATATAAGAATTCGTTATTCCATGTTGATGTTCATCGTGCCTGATCCTAGGTTCCTTTCCATTCGTCTCGAAATTGCCATCATCATTGCTTGTTCGATCATCAATCCCCATTACCTACGGTCTTGACTCCTCGTGTTTGTCACCTATTCCTCCTCGTGTTTGATGTCGGGATGAAGTCCGCGCCCCTATTCCATCAATTTTGCCAACAAACTCATTTTTTGTGCCTAAGCCGACAGTTATCATGCAATATATTATTATCCCCTGTCGACTCCAATACCACGTCGCCTCTACGGTTACTCCATCGCTCCACGTATGTATTGGATGACGAGCTCCACAACTGCCCATATTAGCCACTAAATTTGGGGTCAACATTGCTATGACAGAACCGTCAAAACTTGCCCCAGTTACCATTTGCGGGCTTGATAACAGCAATGGTGATTGCGGACCATAACTTCTTTCTCCGGCAACTACCACATGATCGCGCTGGCATCACTGGCCTTCGCCGTTCGTGACCACCTTGCTAATATTGCTATAGTTGTCTACGAGAGAGAGGGTGGATACCAATTCCCAAGTTGCCTCAAGAATTGTATTTGCGAAAGTGAAAATTTAGTTTTTCCCTGGCAATAAATGGGACAAAAAAATAAAGGGAAACAAGAAACATGCGGAAAAGAAGCTAAAAAATACTGTATGCATTCTTTTCAAAAATCAAACTTAATTAGAAATTTAAAATTTACGTAAATGTTTGTATTTATTCATGTGCATTTACACGTGCTAGAAATATGGTGAAACCAAGTACTATAAGGAGCAAACTACCACGCTACATGAGGCTTTGGTGGGGGGCCACTTCTACAATCCTTGGGTGCTATGTCATGAATTTATGGGAGCCCGTCTCTAGAATCATACATCACTAGGTAAGTGTTAATACTGGTGTCATGTGGATGCCAAATCTAATCAAGTCCCAAGTTAAAATGAATAGTCCTGCATAAGCTATGAGGCACATGAGATGACAAAGCATGTGATGCACAGTAATTTCTATAAAATCAAGAAGAAGTCGTAGCTAACTTTTTTAAAGTAGGAATCGTGATAATAACTCTAGTTTAAGCATGCTAGAGCTAGTAGTACTAGGATGGGTGACTTCCTGGTCTGACAAAGATAAAATATCTTGTTAACCTTCCCCATCCTCCGAAATAACCGTTGATAGTTCCTCGGGTGTCCTTTCCGCTTATATATTGTTAGGCTTCTTATATTGATTCCAAACGACAGTGTTGCAGAGATTGCAGGTCCACCCAACTACATTGCATGCACAGTTTACCTTGTTCACAGGTTGTGCTGCTCTTTTATTATGTGCTTCTCCTAGTTAATTTCAAGTGAATAGGCCGCTTCTACATAGTTTTTCCTCTGGATACACATTTCAAATTTCTGACAGGTTAAGAGTTAATTTTGCTAAGAACTGCATCTCTTACCACTGTTTTACTTTGACCACAATTCTGTGAGTATATTCTTTTTAAATATAAAAACATTGATGGCCCCTTTTTTCCCCTCTCCCTCATTAATAATGTCTTCTTAACAATAAGCTCCACGCAATTTAGCTTTCAAAACTAAATAAAAAAGGTGTGTGTGTGTGTGTGTATATATATATATATATATATATATATATATATATATATATATATATATATATATATATATATATATATATATAAAATTGAACCTAAATGAAGAAGGTGTTGTATTAAATATATATTTTTTTAACTCCATAAAAAAGTTGTATCATGAAGTTAGTTTTAGGATTTTAGCTACTGATCCAAATTTCCTTGAAATCCCTATTAATTTAAGATTTTTGTGAATTGAGGTTCTAATTTAATGAATTTCTCTTAATGAACTACACTTTTTTTTAGTGTCTTTATTTTGTATTTTTTTTTCTTTGATTAACGACTATTTCAAGTTATTATTTAAAATATTTATATGAAAACAATTTATATAAAAAGTTTGATTAAGTGGATATGACATTAGAGAAATATAATTAGGGCTCCTAATTATATTACAACTTTCACGCATCCTAATATAGAAAAGATTGATGTTTACTTTGTAAATTAATTGTGCTCTAACAATTATAACAATTATAATAAATTCTATAATATATTATAATTCCTAATAATTCTCATCTTCAGTTGATTTGTAGGTGTAATTCCTAAATTACTTGTGCTCTAACAGTAGTGGGAATAATTTAGCATCAACTAAATTAAACAGAACTTTATCATGTAAATAACCCCTGCAGGGAAAAATATGTGGGATAAAAGGAGGGGCAACAAGTGTCTAAACTGTTTGCATTGAAGATTACTATAAGATGCACTTGTTTTTTTTTTTTTTTTTTTTTTTTTTTGCAGTTAAATTTTATATTGCTTGCCATCATAATAGTCAAATAGCATCATTTTACACTCGTATTGTATTAAAGTAAATGAAACTACACTAGACAATTCATCTACTACACCCACAAGCTATTTTCCTTAAGAAATCAATTTCATGTTAACAATTATGCATTGAACACCAACTGTTAAACAATTCAACATTCAACTTCATGTACAAGTCTTAAAAGTACGAAATAAACTTTCGCTGCATTTATATGCAAAAAATTTCAAAATCAGCAAGATGCATAATAGATGTCTCCAATAGATTCTCAACCATAAGCTATAAAACTTAATTAAATGTTCAAACCAAAAGAGAAAACATGATAGTAGTCAAACATTTAGACCCAAAAAAAAAGAAAAAAGGAAAAAAGGAAAATCAAATCAAATGCAAGCACAATCCAGAGCATATCACTCGTCAAATCATTTAGTTGTTCGTTTTCTTGTACTACTTTTAGTTAATATTGCTTTTTGGGAACTATATCCTTTACACTTATTTGTTGGTTCTAATTTATCTTTCATTTGCTCAACATGCTTTCCTTTGTTTCTGCATATTCGCTTTCAGGATTTCTTTCATTCGCTTGTACTACTTTATTAGCTGATAGTGCTTTCTGGGAACTATTTTTTTTTTTTTTTTAACCAAATGATGAGATTGCCATGCTTGGAAAAATAGCCGCTTCTTTCTCCTTTTCAACACTTTTAGCTCTTCTCTTGCTATTTTTCTATTTGATGTTTCATCATAGTAACCCTAAGGTGACCAATCAGATAAGTGGAACCTTTGCAAGTTACGCCCCGTTTAGACACTCTTTGGATAAAGAAGGCAATGGACATGAAAGAGAAGAATTAAAAAGTAATTAATGATTTATGCATATTACTTTTACCGTGGTAATTAGGGGGGGGGGGGGGGGGAGGGGGGCATGGACTTGAGAAGAGGTTGAGAGGGCTGAGATTTTTTTTATTTTTTTATTTTAAAGTTGTATTAACAATAAGAAACATGTTTATGAAGTACTTCCTATGCCAATTCCTTTTCCATCTTTTTATGCGTGTCTCCATTTCTTAAATATTTTATTTTATTTATTTATTCATATAATTAATATAATATGTTATAAAGTTAGTAGTTTCAATCAACTATCGAAGTTAACAATTACTTTATATAATTAAAAATTTTATTTTCTTATGAGGACCTTCAATTAAATTTTGAATTTAGTTTTCTTTTAGAAAATACTGGTGAATTTTAATTTGAGTTCTTTTTTCTGAATGAAACTATATGTAGTAATAATAATAGTGTTTATTTTAAAAAGAAAAACTATAATTTAATATTTTAAGAAATTATAGTTCTTTTGAGGGAACTTCTTATTTCAATCTTGAGTTGAGTTTTCTTTCCCAAAAAAACCCTATATGGTAACAATAATTCTTTTCAGTAATTATTTTCTAAAAGCATATGGTAATTTTCTTTATAATTATAAAGTATAATTTGTAGGGAAACTAACAAAAGGGAGGGGAGACAGTGCTTAGAACCTTTTGCTTTCAAGAGTAATAATAGATTTCTAGACTATTTTTTAAAGTAAGCATGTGAGATGCCAGCACTTCGGACCTCTCAGACTAAATTTGTAGAAATTTAATGTTCATAGAACATTCAAACTTTAATTTCTGTATAAGTCCTTTTTTATGTAAATATTTTTTAAGGCCTAATTTGCATAGTGTGTAGAAATGTTGTTAAATTAGGAAGTATAATAACATGGAAACTAACAATAAAAAGTCTATAGGAAGAAGGGAGATGGACAGAATTGAGCTGTTGCTGAAATCCCAAAGCATGCTTTTCTGTCAAAATTATACTTTTACTTATAAAAGACAATATTTTACCAGCAAAAATGACAAAAACTTTTGCAATTTGGTATTAGTGCGAAGGTAGACGTCCCATTTCGTCAACTCCCTGTGGGTGCTCCATAGTGAGTTTCCTACTTTGTTTTTCCCATTGAAGTGGAGGTTTTCCTATAGATCCTAAAGAACTGGGATTTCCTTTTACTGAAGTTTTTCCTTCGTAATAAGCTATAATACAATGTTAAAAATAGTGCGTAAAACCCATTATATTGCGTTACATAACCTAACGGACCCAACGCTATCTAACAATTGAAAATAACTCATTGCACCATAACAATACGTTCTTTATGTTATTTTACATAACGTTGCGTTAAATTATATTATGTTACGTTATTTACTATTATTTTTTAGTAATTTCTATATTGTTTTGATTATTAGTGAATTGCTGCAATTTTCTTATTTGATTATTTGTTTTTGCTTGTTTTATTGCTTGCGAAATTGCTAACTTGCTAATTTGTAATTGTTTTCTTATTTGCTTGTTGTAATTCCTCTCTGATTGCTAGAATTTTTTACTTGTTGATTCTATTGACTGAACTGTAATCAATAATTACAAATAAGATAAATTGAATTACAAAATATAAATTACAACAATGATAATAACTGGAATTGAAATAAAAAATTTGAAATTTTGTTTTTTTGTTTAGATGATGACTGAAATTACGATTGCGGACTTAATATAATTTATGAGGATAAATGTGAAAATTATTGTAAAATTTAATATAAAATTTGAATAGATTCTGTATTACAAAATATTTTTATATTCTTTTTTAGAGCTTTTAAATTTATTTTACAATTTATAAAGATTATTTATATAGTTTTATATTTTTTTATTAAATAAATAGAAAATTGCATAACATATGTTATGCGTTACGCTATATGCGACATAACCTAACAGAGGTAGAATATTACATTACCATTAACGCTATTTTAAACATTGCTATAATAAGCTATGTATTTCGTTATAGTAAGATTATCACTGTGAGCGATCCGGCGTGATTCTATTTTGGTTCATGTAGCCTACCCAAAGTACTTGGGATAGAAGGCTTAGTTGTTGTTGTTAGTGGTGAAGCCGGCTGCACAATTTAGTCAGCCTCATTCCTTCTCATGCTATTATTTTAAAGAATCTGTAGAGATGTACGAACCTATTATTAAAAACTTTGGTACATCAATGTTTCCGTAAACTATGTTTTTAGAACTTTATCATATCCTCATGTCTCTTTCTTGTTGCATATGCCTGCCATGTCCGTGTTTCATGCTTACTCTGGTCATTAGCTCTTGGACTCAAAACAATGAATTATCCTTGTCAGGAGCCTTACACAAATTGGGCCTCTAAAGTTAGTCGTCCCTTACAGAGGATGTGATGTTCTCTAGAGAGACAGAGCTTTTACATGAACTTGGAACACCATGTGGTCTTACATGGTAAATGGTATTGTAGTTAATTCCGTGGAATTAGGATTTGCCCTCTTTGGCTTCTCTGACTCCTCTTGACTCTAGACATGAGGGAGAATAAGCTATGATCTCAACCAATGTAATTTGATAGATTTTTTGTGAACCACTATTCTATTCTCCTGAATAATTCCTATGTCATTTGATTTTCATTGGCAAATATCAAGTAGTGGAAATATCAAGTGGTTCCCTAACAAAAATTTTTCCTGTTATTTTCTTATACTCCTAGGTAAAGGCCCCAAAAGTAACCTGCGTTCTTGTTTTTTCTGAGCTTTCTTGTTCACAAGGGTTCTGATATCCTTTTTTGCAAAAAATGCTCTTTTTTTTTTTTTGCCATCAATGTCTGGCAGAAAAGTTGCTGACGCTTTTTTCCAGTGATATCGCAGAGTCCTTACTCTGTATTTCCCCCTTTCTTTGTTAGTATTCTCTTTCCCACTGCTAGTGTATCTAGTGTAAGATACGAAGTTTGCAGCATATCATCTCTATTTTAACTATGGCTGAACGCAAATACGCACTCCATCTACCACAGTTCATGCTCCAAGCATTGCTTACCGACTGTTTCCTTATTTTCGAATTTATCCGTTTGAGTTGATGCCTCTTTTTGTAAGCTTGCTTATTGATTTTATGATCCATGATAAACACATTCCTTCAGCATTGAAGTATTTTGTGCTATAAATTTTGGAACAAATAATTGGTGAAGAATTCTCATATGGATATATATTGTTGCTTGGACTATAATGGTTGTTGAATTATTTCTAGATGGTAACAGTTCTTATATCATTTGAAAGGAACATACACATCACTGGTTATATTGGAAATAGGGAAAAAAAAAAAATTGCTAGCAAAGATGGGATAAATTTGACCTATATATCATTTCTATATGTTAAAAGTAGTTGCAGCTCATAGCCTGGAAATATATGCATGTGATTGCTAACTGTTTTGTATCCAAAAAGATTTCCTCTAGCTTAAAGTATTTCGGTTCTTTACGTGGTTTAGCAAGTTCTACTCTTGGAGTCAGGAATAATAGGAGAAAAAGATATTTTATGTAGGCTCGTGAACTACAGTAGAATTTGGTTGTCACTTAAATTTCTTGAGGACCTAGTTTTATATCTATCAAACAAATATACCCGTCAAAGTGGGGTATTCAGGAAAAGGTAAAGAAAGCAAAAAACGAAGAAGAATGAATATGTGCTACTTGGGTTCGACTTTAGCTGGTACTGTGTATCCTCCGCTGTACTCAAATGCACTTGTGTCCTTTTTAGCTAGGGTATCATCATAAGGATGCCGGGGAGCACCTTTCGTGGTCGTGAAGTCTGTGGCAGAGGAGGATGTCGAAGTTGAGCTAGTGGTCAGTCCATCGCTGCGCAAGATAGTTTCAATTTCCTTCACAACTTCACTCATAGTTGGGCGGTCTGCTGCTGATTCTTCCACACATTTCATTGCCAGTTCAAGATACCTGGCAAAACCTGCGAGACAAGTGCTGTTTCGGATGAGGGGATCCATTATCTCACTTAGGCCATAGTATTCTTCGTCATTCTTATCCATCGCTGCTCTCACCTCACGAACAATATACTTTCCCCTCTCTATTGGTTGCCTGCCAGTTATCATTTCAAGCATCACTACACCGAAACTGTAAACATCACTCTTCTCTGTCAACTGTTGGGTCATGTAATATTCTGGATCTAGATATCCCTAACAAAGTGCAAGAAGATATTATCAGATGCTAGCTCCTGTTCTGGTAAAAATAACAGTGACAAACTCAAGGATTACCTACTTTTTAGGAATTGCTAAAGGTACTTACCAGTGTTCCCTTCACTTGGGTAGAAACATGTCCCTTCTCGCTGTCTGATACTAACTTTGAGAGACCGAAATCTGCAACCTTTGCTGTTAAGTTCTCGTCTAGGAGGATGTTGGTAGACTTGACATCTCTATGGATTATTGGAGGATCGGCAAGTTCATGAAGATACGATAATCCTCTTGCTGAACCTTGAGCAATCTTGAGCCTCCTCTTCCAGTCCAGCTGTATGCCATTCTTTCCTGTGATGGATAATTAGAGGAAAAAAATTTGGAGGTAAATAATGATAAAGAGATTATTACATTTGTTAAGGATCTTGCAAGTGGAGTTCAAAAGGCATACCAGACAAGCTTTCCCTTAATGTTCCATTAGGAATGAATTCATATACCAGCATTTGCTCCCCTTGATCAAAGCAAAACCCTATGAGCCCCACAAGGTTCTTGTGATGAACCCTGGACAGCAACTCGATTTCAGTCTTGAACTCAAGTCCACCTTGCATGGATCCTTGCTGTGATCTCTTGATGGCAATCAGTTGTCCATTTGCAAGCATCCCTCGATAGACCTGAAGAGATATCAAACGATCACTTAACAAGCATCCTCTATAATTTCCAAACAATATCTCAGAGATTTTTTTCATAGATCATCACCTTTCCATATCCTCCGGACCCAATTTCATTTATTTCTGAGAAATTATTGGTGCATTTCTTAAGTTCATCGTAAGAAAACCATCTTGCTCCCTTCAGTTGTGGTGCGCCGCCGCTATCTTTTCCACTGGGTGCCCAAGATGCTGACAAGATGACATAATTGTCAGAAAATGAAAACATAATATTATTTTGTTGCCCGAATGGATAAAGTAGGAACTTGAATATGTGAAGTTTGATATTTAAAATGAATGCACGTTAATATTAGTTTCAGTGTGAAGGGTTGGCACGCTGAAAACATACAGGAGGTCTTGAATAAGGCAATTGAGAGGATCATAATGGAAAAATTGAAGAATTTATGCCCAAAAAAATCTAAGAAGAAATCGAAAAGAAAGTTGTATGATTCATAAGAAGGGAGAATAGAACAATCGAGCCTATACACATCTTGGCTTTAGACTCGATATCCGGAAATGAATATGACGCTATGGATGTACAGGACGAGGAGAATAACATGGAGTAATAGTCAGGGACCAGCGAAAACAATATGCTGCTGGTAGTGCATCAGGTGGAGACAACCAACAGGACACAGGACACGCCATCGCTAAGGAATATCAGACTCGTGTACAACAGAGGGGATAAGGAGGCGAAAATGGTTTGACGACGACCCTAGCATTGATTCATAAACCGACACTGGAGTTACCTCGTGTAGGATCAGAAGCCCGACAAGCAGAGCGACACCAGGGGCGGAGGACACGAAGAGACCCACAACGATGGGTACAACTCAACATTAACGAGGAAGAGGACGGACGGACCTAGCAGGCCAGTTAGACACAGGGTAACAATAGCCACTCTTCAGGAAGGCTTATATAAAGGGAAGGGAGGAAGCAAATATCTATAAACTAAATTGTAATAGATGTATGCCTACGGGCTTAAGAACTACGGGCTTAAGAACGATGGTAGTTAAGCACTCCATATAGGGGTGCTCTCTCTCTCTCTCTCTCTCTCTCTCTCTCTTAATCGTATATATATAACGAACCTACATTATCTCTTATTAATGAAACGAGAGAGGTATATAAGCCCACCGTTATTCCACAAAAAAAATAAATGAATGCATGTTGATTTATATAGATTTAAGTTGAAGAATATGTTGCTTCCTAGATATCTATTCAATTACCGAAAGGTCTGCTCAGTTCCATGGCTCTTTGAGCCCTTTTCTTCTGTCGCAAGGCATAGAACCCCATCGCTAACAGCGCAAAGACAAGTATTGCTGAACCAACTACTATAGCAGCTATCACTCCAGGGCTAATTGAAGATGATCCCCTTCCAACACCATCTGAAAGATAGATTTGAATCGGTATTGCATATAAATAAAAAAAATACTTTGAATTCAGTTGATGTATATAATGACTAGACCTGAGAATGGGTATGGCAATCCAATGAAGTAGTACGGTCCAAACATTTTTGGAGGTTTGTATGTTTGGTTGCTGAGGTCGAACCCAATCCTCAAAATCTCTGATCGGTTGAAGTAAATTCCATCTGTTGGGAATAGCTGCAGACGCAGCTGGATATAGCTATCATCATTTAGTTGGAGATTCTGGATAGAGACCGAGCCAGGAGTTAGGCTAAGTTTTTCCCACAAGCTTCTCTCCAGCGACTGAAAAAGAGTGCTATTTGTCAAGTCCCTAAAATTCGGTCCTCTGAAGACCATTTGCCCTTGGTAGGGATACGCACAGATACAACTCTGAGGATTGAGACTCTGTTCCTCCTGTGGACATGATACGGGGCCACACTTGGCAGTACTGGTTGAATAAGGGCTTGATAGCTGGTTCTGAAAGTGGCAATACTGACCCGGCAGCTTATCACATATCGGGTTTCCACTAAGTCTGCATTTGTAGAAATTTTGGATATGTTACTTGTTGGGCTTGAAATTTAGCATGAACATTGGGGAGCATCTTGAGAGGCCCTTACATTAGACTGCCGTTATATGCTTCTGTCACTGTGAATGATGAAATATCATTATCTTGGAAGTTCACAAGCTGTAGTTGCTGGCTGAAGTTGTCTCCAACCGATAAAGTACCATTGAATGAATTGTTCTTCAATATCCTGCCAGACAATTGTGAAAAAGGTGTGATGAGATTAGTTTTTAAGGTATGTCTTTATCGGAGAATAGAATTTTTCGTATTATAAGCTTACACTTGTTGTAGCCCAGGAAGGCTGAAGAGCTTTTGTGGAACTTGCCCTTGAAGATCTCCACTTTCAATTACCCTGGACAATTAACAGCAAGGTCTCCTAGTTTATATTATTGTTTAAATATTTTAATAATATAACCTTTTTAGCAATTTAAATGATGTTTTCTGGGACATACAGAGTTGTGAGAGATTGTAGTTTGGAAAACCAGGTTGGGGCCTCTGCAGGATCAAACGTGTTGTTGCTCAAATCCCTGCCACATTCTTGAGGCATTGGCATAAATACTATATAGAATGAAGTCAAACAGAGAAACAGAGTTGAGATAAGTTCTTACACATTGTTGAGGGAACGCATCCCAGTTAAATCTGGCAGCGCTCCAGTTAGCTTGTTGTTTGCTAAATTGCTGAAACAAATGGTACAGTCAAGTTATGCTGGCTGCTGCCTTCTTTAACTGAAGTTATGTCATGTAGTTTGCAATGGGGCTGTTTGGTGAATGGAGTACTTACAGTTCGGTGACTTTGTTAAGGTTAGAGAGATTTGCCGGAACTTCACCATTCAGAGCATTCTTATCGAGTCGGCTGTTAGAACAGAAGCTGTTGTAATAAGAGAACACTCTACAAGGGCAATTCATGTATGGATTGGGTTGAAGAGTTGAGTTAGAGGGTACTCACAGAACCTCGAGTGTTTGCACAGATCCTAGGGAGTCTGGTATCGGTCCGGTGAACTTGTTACCATCGAGAAGTCTGCCAAAAGACATGAAAATGAACTCAGTTTGTTAACTACAAGAGAAGGGAAGAAGGTGAATTTTCTGGTAGTTCCCTACAAGTGTATCAGTGACATATCCGGGCTGAAGAGTTGTTCTGGAATTTCATCTGATAACTGGTTCTTGTTGAAGTGACTGTAGTAGAATTGAACGTAAAAATGAAACGCATCAGACATGAAAGAGGTAATATTTCGATAACGTTTTTTCTTAAAAGAACGTTGAGAGCAAGGGTCTCACAAATGCTTTGTATGGAGAAGCTGGTCTAAACCAGGTGCCTTCTTGCGGGAGATGGGAAGAGGCCCAGTCAGCTGATTGTCTGCTAGGTCCAGCCAGTAAAGGGCGGAGAGCCGACCGAGGGACGCAGGTATAGTTCCAGTGAACTTGTTTGAGTTCAGAGCTCTTTGGGAGAACAAAAGTAAAAAAGAATCAAATTTACGAGTTCATATCACTCTTGTACGAAATTATATTTCATGAAAGCTACAGACATGAAATTGCTTCTCACATGTATGACAGGAGGGGCAGACTGCCAATTTCAGTTGGGATGTTGCCGGTGAAGCTGCAGCCAGCCAAAATCCTGAAAAGGGATCAACGATCAGTTGCACTTCCTACAATGAATCGGTAAATTTGTTGGTATTGCACTTTCTTCTTACAGTGTGGAAAGCTGCTTCAGGTTCTCGATATTGGGAGTTAGTGTGCCACCGAGCTGACTGTTGTAAGATAAATCCCTACAGGAATCCTTGTCATGATCAGTTCAGAAAATACTGTTCTTTTTAGCTGAGAATCATGACTACTAAGCTAACATACAGGGATTGCAATGCTGTTAGTTGCCCTATATCGCCACTCAGCGTGCCTCTGATACCCATGGTTGATAGCTTCCTGTGCCAATAATCGGTAAGCAAATAGTATAAACAAAATCCTCTTAAAATATAAAATAATAACAGAAACACTATGGACATTTACTTACAAAATAACGATCCTGGATTTTTTGCAGGTTACTCCTTCCCATGGAGTACCGCAAGGGTCATCCGACTGTCCCCAGCTTGGTGGCGTGCCCTCCCACTGGTCCATCAAAGACCGAAGAGCGGCAGCTGCAAATATATACCAATTCATCACTAGTCCAAGAATCAGAGACATGGATGTCGGGGACTCACCATCTTGTCGATCAGTTTCACCAGAGCCTATTTGAAGGCTTCCCAGGCACAGAACTACCAGTAAGCCCCATGCTGTGATCTCCATGACACCTGAAAATTTGGAAATAACGCGTGCAACGATCTTAAACCACTGGCAGGTGGCTTTGGGCCGTTCCTTCGCCTGAATTGGCCATCGGGATCAGCTCCAGTATAAAAGGAAAGAAGATCTGGAGCCTTGTTTTGAGTTTGTTGCTATAGGAAGAAGCCAACAGCAGCAACAACTAACCTGCCATGATTCACCTCCCACTCATCATTGTACTGGGATCATCAGTGGGTCAATCATGAGACTTTGAAACCAACAAAAAGTTCTGCCGCAAAAGGTTCTGCCTTGCCTTCAAAGCTAATCAACCCGATATCAGTAGTCTTGTGTTTAGGTTCGTAGTCGGAGATGGTTTTGAGAGCAATCCTGGCTGGGATCCAGTTGGAATTGGTGGCTGGCGTGACAATGCTCGATGCTGGCAAGAGAAATTGAATTGGGGGAGATGATACCAATGGAAGAGGGAAATAAACAAATAGTAGAGCTTAATATCCAGCGCGATTGATGGTTGAATGTTGCTATCGATACCATTAATTTAAGCCATTTGCTTTGCTAACTTCCTCTAAGTTTTGGCAAGTCCATTTGTACAACTTGCTACAGCAGGTCAACATTAATTTAAGCCATTTGTACAACTTGCTACGTCTGGGACCATATGAGACATAGCCCGTTGTAGCCACTTGTTTTCCTATCTACAGATGGTGGTGCCCTCTACTGTTGCAGTTCTTCAGAGAGGATGAATAAAGGTAAGATGAATCACATATGAAAGTCCTACGGGTCATCTTCTATCACGGGCATCCACAAGGGCGATACAGAAAATATAAGGTAGTTTGCAAAAGGGTCTGGTCTGTATTTGCATTTACGTCCTTGTCTCTGATCACAGTCTCTGATCACAGTACGTATCAACTTTCTTTGGTAGCCTGTGTAGTGTGAAGATTTTCCGGTAGTATGATTAGCTTAACTCTAAGTTTTAAAAGGGATCCCAATTAGGGATGAAAATATCCAGGTCCATGGACTAATTGTTGGTCCATTCTATTCAAATATTTGAATTAGAAAAATTAAAAATTTACTTTTAACTCGAAATTTTGAATAGAGTGGAGACAAAAAAATAGCTCTTGGACTTGACAATTCTCATCCCTAGTCTAGTTGCAATTGAGTTGCATAGTATAGAGTGCGAAATGTATTTTTCGAATCAATTTATTATATCTACAATTGAGGAGATGTGGTTGTCATGTCCCTGCATGTTTTCTCCCCTCTATACAATATTATTGTCAATTTTGACTACAAACCTACCTCCAATTTGAGTATAAACATAATTAGATGAACGGCCAATTCAATTCAGCTCTTTGGAGGCATGTGCACAGCCCAAGCATTGAAAGTCAAGTGGTTGATAGCTCCTCTCAGATTCTTTTAGTTTGATTGACAAAGAAGTTACAGTGTATATTTTCGGATAAAATATTTCTCAATTCTCACTGGCTTGCCTCCTATGTTCCTTGTGTTTCCAAGCATACACTAGCACTAGAGTGCAAGAGAAGAAAAGTCTCCCTCTCCACCCACCCTCTATTATGGATGAAGCACCTTTGTCTCTCAGTGGAAGTGGTTCATGGATGATGAGTGAAAATTGTAACTTAAGTAAACAACTAAATCATATTTTACCTTTACGTTTATGGAGATATGAGGGGAGATTAAGCATGGAGTTTTATTGGTAGACTGAGGAACTTCAAAAGATTGGAGACACTGCTGCGGAAACATTGTCTGTATTTGTTTTTGGTGTTATGGTGTTGCCCTTATTTAGGAGAGTTTCCAAAGGAGCACACCAATTTGCCCAGTGAATCTACTTTTCAGTGTTTTTTTGTCCGGATTCAAAGTCCGGACAGTTATAAAGTGGGCTCACTAGGAAAAATGGTGTGCTCCTTGGGAAACTCCCTTATTTAGGGGTGTAAACGGGGCGAATATTGAACGTGTGTTGGTTGCTGTATTTGTATTTGTTTTTGGTGTTATGGTGTTGCCCTTATTTAGGGGAGTTTCCAATGGAGCACACCAATTTGCCTAGTGAGCCCACTTTTCAGGGTTTTTTTGTCCTGGCTCAAAGCCCGGACAGTTACAAAGTGGGCTCACTAGAAAAAATGGTGTGCTCAAGTGGAAACTCCCTTATTTAGGGGTGTAAACGGGGCGAATATTGAACGTGTGTTGGTTGCTGTATTTGTATTTGTTTTCTTCTTGAAAATATAGATATGATGACATATATTATCCCGATTCCTAATTTGAAAAGAGTGGACGTATATATCCACATTTGTCAAATTACAAATATGCAGGGGAATTTGGCTGTAGTTTTTTGAATGTGCCATTATGTCCAAGGCGTAAAGCCTCTTAGCAATTGTGCAAGAGGCTAGGAGCTTAAATAACTAGGGTTGGCTAATGTTTTTGTTCTAAAAGTTTTTGCATCCATTTTGCGTCTCTACCCTATCCCTTACGCCTGTAGTTTTTTTCAAAAAACTATTTTTTGGATGGTTGAGATGAGAGTAGAGGGTCTAGGCCAGTTTGTCTCAATTCTGTTGTAAGTCTAGATCATGTCTTTTTTCTCTAAGAGAAAGGAAAAATAAGAAAACAGAACGTTGGTTAGCGATTATTATTTATATCCCTAGTTTTTTTAAGGGAATCTTTAAAATGTTCGGAAGTAGGTTATCTCAATTACATTGCAAGCTTATGCAATGTCTTTTTTGCTAAGAAAAAGAAAATAGAAGAATAAAATAAAAAATTAGTTAGTGATTAGTCTTTTTATCCTTAATTTCTAGAGGTAATGCTTAGAATAAGAGGTCTTGGAGAAGAAAGAGACTTCTTTTCCCGAGTACTATCAACTTGAGTCAATATCTTATCAAGAATCAAGAAGAATGGGACCTGACAAGTCCCAGATCAAAGGGACTAGAGAATTCAATAACAAAACTCTTGGAAGTCAAGTACTAGCAGAATATTTTCCGTTTATATAAGACAAAATATTATTGTGTTTCTATCATTAGTCTCTACAGTTGATATGGAGCTTCCAAGAGGAAAATGCCATAAAAGTCTATCCAATCATAGAGAGAATATGAACATTTGGGATCGAATTTGAATGCATTTCCTTGTTGATTTGTTTTTGTTAGATTAGAAAACTATTTTGTATTTGGGTTTAGTTTAGTTTTAGTCCCATATCTCCTGTTGGATTATATGTATGGTGTTGAGATGCATATAAATATATGTATTTCTTAACTCATAATAAATATTGGTTCTGATTATTTCATAATATGGTATTAGAGAATGTTGTGAAATAAATGTCAACACTCAATTTCAACCATTCTAATCGATGGCCGACTCTGATTCAGATGCTGACTCTGATTCCAATTCTAATTGTGACACCAATTTGATTTCGCCTCCGATTTTGATTCTGACTCCGCAATCGCGTCACTAATTCGATTCCGCATCTATTTCAGTTTTGTTTTTTCTTTGTTTTGTAACTGCAGAGACTCTGGTTGGTCCATTCTTAATTGCAAGGGTGTAATTCATACTTGATCCAATCCTTTACTCCTTTCTTTGCTTATTACTATTTCTAAAAAAGAAGTTTACTTACTGCCTACTCCAATTTCTAAAAAAGAAGTTTATCTGTTGTCTACTACTTCTTTTAATGAAGAAGTTTTTCTGTTACCTACTACTGCTTTTAAGAAAGAAATTTAACTACTGTCTACTACTGCTTCTAAAAAAGAATGTTATTTGCTGTCTATTATTACTTCTAAGAAAGAACTTTATCTGCTGTCGCTGCTCAGATGTGAATGTGCTCTAATGATTCATGTGATTTATCTACTACTATAACTACTATATATATATATATATATATATATATATATATATATATATATATATATATATATATATATATATATATATATATATACATATAAGGATTACTGTAGGTGAGCCGCCAGCTCAGAAAAAGTTACGTGAGCTAGCGGCAAAATTATAATCATCCAATGATTTTTCTTCAATTTTTTTAATAATTACTATCTCTATCTTCTTAACTTTTTTAGAATTAAATTTTATAAATTTTGGAGTTTTTTTTTTACCTTTTTATCAAGTGCATACAAAATACAAAATGTTTTATTCATTGAAAATCGTTAATTTTGTGTTAACTTGATGGAGGACCAAATCAAAACTAAAACCCAAGAAATTGGGTATGAGTGAACCCTAAGGGGTCGAGATCATAATCCAAAAGAAAATTTTTAAAAAAGATTATTGGAGATATTGGAAATGAATTGCAGATCAGGTAATTTGCCTGAGCTGTCAGCTCATTTCCATTTTTCTCATATATATATATATATATATATATATATATATATATATATATATATATAGACTCATACTAAATTGACTTTTGATTCTGATTATCATCTATTAGTTTTGAAGATTAAAAACTATATAGGGAAAATATTTTCTTTAGCCTTCACTAGCTACTTATTTTTCCTTTTCTACCTTCTTCTACTTAATTACACTATCATGAGTAAATTCATTTACCTCTCTCAAAGTTAGCCTACATTATTAACGTTAATGTTGGCCTCCTCCTTTTTTTCTGTGGGCATGGATCAAAATTGCAATCCTCTTGCACGAGTACAAGCGGTTCAAATATGGGGCTGAAACTATAATATGAATGTCCCTTTACTATATCAAAACTTCATGTGAGCGCATTGAAAGCTATAAATTATGTTCTAATTTGCATTTCCTTTAAACACGTCTCCACATCTTGAGGATCCTTTACATGGACTCAAAACCAGGTCCTCACTAGTATTTATTTAGATTCCAATACACAAACGTTCTGTGGGATTTAAATCTGGTTACTCTAATATCATGTGAAGTTTGAGTTGAAAATGTTACATTTCATTACATTTAGAGGTGAATATGTATATATGTAAACCACATCCAAATGGAGAAGATCAAATAAGGTTTCTGATTACAACTTGTATCTCAAAAACTCATGCTATTAATTTATTACAACTAATCTCACAAAAACTCATGTTATTAAGATAATGAAAACTTCCTATCTGTGTTTATTATGTTGAATACAAGCTACTGTTCAGAGTATCCAAATAAGTACATATGTAAACTACATCAAAACGGACAGGATCAAATAAAATTTTCGATTAAAACTAATCTCTCAAAAATTCATGTTATTAATCAATTACAACTAACCTCTCAAGAACTCATGTTATTCAGATAAGATGAACAGCTTTCAATTTGATTTTATGTTGAATAAAACAAGCTACCATTCAGAGTATCTGAATAAGATGATATCTTTAATTTGTTAGGTTGTTATTTGATGCTCCTATCAAATTGGAGAGTAAAAAGAA
>JAYEPQ010000018.1:11481775-11496775 GCA_036321105.1 Dracaena cambodiana
TAAAATGCGACCTTATAGGGCTTACCCTTGTTAGCCTAATTCGCGGATCTCTCTGGTTGAAGACCCGCATTTTGGCTATATTGAGAGATAAAACACGATTCTGTAAGGAACGTGTTTTAGCCTTTTTTGGCTTTCGAGACGCGAATTTCTTTATAATAGATGATCCTCAATAAAAGAAAATTTCTGCCAAAAAAATCCCCTCCAAAGTTTTTAAAACTCCATAATTTTAGAAGTGTTTTGAAATACTTTGGATAATTTTGGCCGAAATACAATCTTCGCATTTTGAAAGGAAATATAACTTTTTCACGTGCTCAACGCTGTATTGGAGCCGCAGATCTTGCGCCTTTGCGTAGAGCATGATTTTATATTAAAGTCGTGGATCACGCGCCTTTGCACTGAGCACGACTCTGTATTAAAACCGCAGATCTCCCACCTTTGCACGGAGCATGACTCAATATTAGAGCCACGGATCTCTCACCTTTGCAGTATATCCGGAAGGTTACTACTTTTCTGGCATAAAAACCGAGACCTTTTCTAAGATTTATTAATGAGGAGATTTTCACGAGATTCGGGCCAAAGATCTCGTCCATCAAATCATCTGTTATAAAATCTCGAATTCATCATTGAAATATCTTTTAACACTTTATGAAGTTTGAACTTCAGATTTTTTTTTTCAAACTCTCAAAACTCTTTATCTTCAAAATCCTATTTTCTTCAATTTTTCTTAAGAATCTTAAAAAATTAACGAAGAAAGCTTCATCCTCTGGTCCATCTGATAGTGGTTCCCAAAATCTTGAGCTGCTTCTATTGCCATAGTGATCCGCCAGGAGCCTTTGGTTGGAGGTGATTCTTTTACTTTGTATGATGCTTCTAACCCTAAAAGAGTATTTTCCTTTCCATTATTTTGTTTTATCTCTTTCTCTGTTCATATAATGAATTACGCCTTAAACCCTTGGTCAAAAGATCATTATTTTGGTCATACATAAGAATATGATGGCAAGAAACAATTTAGACTCGGTCGCGTCTTTCCATCCTGTCCAGCATATGATGGTCGAGAGAGAAAGAGTAGAATCTTGAACCTTACTCGCCCTACATTGCGGGAATTTATTACTACTGTCCCTTTTGAAGGAAAAAATAAGAATTTATTGGACAAGCCTCCTTTCTTGTTTGGTGATCATGTCCCAATCGCTGATGATTGCTTAGATGATGAAGTCTACAAATGGCTTCGTCAGGTTAATGGTCGCAAATTAGTTCTTCCTGATATGGAGAGATCTTATCCATTCATGTACTTCCAGTCCCTTTCTATTATGAGGATCATGGATTGACATTTAAATAGATCGTAAGATGGTGTTTTGCTTGGTGGATTTAATGCACAAGGTGCATTTCCTCATTCTACTAGAAAACATTTTTGTGGATTATTTTTAGAATCATTTAAGCACGAACTCCTTGTGGGTGAGGTTCCGGTAATTGCCCGAACTTTCTTACACCGTTTCGTTGATGCACAAGAAGAATTCTCAGTTCAAGACTTTCGTTCTGCTGGATGGATCCATTGTTCTCCTAAGGAAAAATGGAAGATCGTGGTAAACTTTTTCTTAAAGACTTTTGAGGATCAATTAAAGTACGCGAACCTTTATCGCGCCATCAGGACATTTCAGCATGGAATTCCTCCTAGTAAATTTTATTTCTTTTCTTTGCTTGAATTGTATAACTCTGATACTTGCACTTTCTTTACGTCCCGAGATGAATTAGGGCTTATCCTTCATGAGATGTATGAGGTTTCAGGACTTCTCATGGGAGACATTCCCTATGAAGAATACGTTCTCTCAGGAGAAGAACTCCATTTATTGAAGACTCGGAATTCCATGGTTTATGACACCTATTGGGAATTGCTTTGCCATTATCATATCTGTGCTCACATGTCTAGTACTTAACATGTGAAACAAAAGAAATAGCTGCAGTACCTCTTTCCAAAATTTTCAAAGAGCAGTCTTGACTTAACTCATCTTTCTCCAATATCTGAGAAAGCGGTTAAAGAGAGAATCGCTCAATGTGGGATAGATGCGCATGTTGCTGAATCAGATGAGGATGTTTTCAAGGCCGAGATATCCTTTGATAGTTTTCATTATCAAGCTTTACTACCCATATCAGACCATGCTTTATTGGTGGGTTTTTTGATGTTATGGTTGAAAAAGTATGTGATTCCATCACAAGAAGTCTTACTAATTGGAGTGGTATATCCGGCAGTCTTTTTAGTATTCGACCGTCCACTCAGTTTATTACCAGCAATGGTTTGTGGAATCAAAATTGGATTAAGAAAATTAATTACCAGATTCTGCAATGTCAAGAAGGACCGTGACAATGAAGGAAAACTAATTGTCAAGACTCCAAATCCGTAGTTAGAACTTCTATATACCTATTTGATGGCTTGGATAGTTCTACATTGTCCTTCCTTGATGAGTCCGATTGATGCTCAAGTAAATTTGAGTTCTCCGAAGGTTCAATATTATGAGAAGTCTTAATAGAAAGGAGGTTACATGGTTACAGCCCGTAGAACACTTTGGTATCATGCTAATTATGAATTATTTAGATATTTTCCTTACTTTACAAATGCTGGCTATGGAGAAGAATTCGCGGATATAGCTGGCGCTAATAAATTTGCAACTCTTTCTCCTGGCTGTTTCTGGTGGTTAATAAATATCCGTTCAGGGTTCTTCACTTTGGGAACCACTGTTATATCAAGCCTTGCTACTGTTTTTATCAACAATTTGGGTATGATCAGTTGTATGTTGGAAATCCAAATACCAACATGAGTTTTACTGGAAATCTCTTTAAGAGCTTGGTTTCATTTCATTTCTGGTGGTACAAAAGTCAAATTCGAGCTTCCACTTAAGATGCCAAGTTCATCTATGAGCTTCAGCTTTTGCAAATGGTATCCTGCTGTCTATTTCATGCTTCATAATTTTAATGCAAGCTCTACTTGTTTGACAGACATTAGAGCATGGTACGCTCAGAAGAAAAAAGCAGGTAGCACTAAAGTGGCTGGAATAGAAGAATTTGATATTGAAGAAATTTTATCAAGGGATGAAGACAGCACTGCCATAGCTTCAATAGATCGACCTGTGTCTCCCGCCATCCCAACCTCTCCTCAATCAAAATTTTCTACTCCTTCATCAAACCATTGTAAATATACATTTTTAACAGCAGAAGAGGGAGCTGAGGTATATGGACCTGGAGAGTCCAGTTCTCACCCTCAAAGTTTATTCTAAACTTGACCCATGTATACCATTTCTATTTCTTTTATCATCATTTAATCATTTCTCTTTTTTAGAAATGTTTCCTTCTACTCCAACTTCGGAATATGTACCTGAAAGAAAAGTTCAACTAGGAATTGCATCTGAGATTAAAGTTGAATGTGTCGAGCCTGTTGCAACTACTGAAGTTGAAGTTGTGGCTGCTGATGTTACTGAATCAGTTGTCCCAGCTAGCATTACTTCAATGACTGAGATCAGAACTGATGAAACTATTGAATCTACTGCTCCTGCTGATGTCGCTGCTGTTAGAGTTGCTGAAGTTAGAACTTCTGAGACTATTGTCCCTTTATCCCAGGATGTAATACATGTCATATCTACCCCAGGGATTGCCTCCACTGCAACTACTTCTTCTTCACTGCCATCATCAAGTTGTGCAGAAATTGATGCATTGGAAGATGACTTGCTTCAGCATACTATTAAAGTCTTCTTCGATTTTTTAGATCGCTTCATCAATAAGATTCTGAAAGGAAATTCTTTTTCCTCAATTGCCAGTGTTCTCAAATCTACTTGGCTGGAATAGTAAGTGTTGGTGGAGAAGAAAAAGTCAATTCTTATAGACTTATAATTGCTCAACTCCAAAACTATGCTAATTCTTTACTGAAGATTCGTAGCGCTGATAAGTCAGAAATGGTGGAGATTACTTTTCAGAAGTTAATGGTGGAACAAATCAAACTCCAGAATGAAATCAAGGAAAAAGTTGATGCTTGTAAGGCTTGTGTTGACAAGAATCAATCAGATAAATAATCTCTATGTATTCAAATAGAGAATATTATTTCAATTATTGAAGGCCATGATCAAACTATTGTGAGAACTCAGGAAACCATTGTTAAAACTCAGATTTTCCTTGAAAAGATTTCTAAGGAGCGGGAGGATTCAGAGAAAAATCTTGCTGATTTGTCTGTGCAGTTGGATAATGTGAATAAAGTCCTCTCAACTGCTCAAGCTGAATTAGAGGCTTTGGAGTCGGAATCAACAAGTAATATAATTGCCAATGAAATATAATTGCCAATGAAGTGGAGCTGCTGTTCAGACTTATGTAGCCATTCAGTTGGAGATGAGCAATGTAGAAGAGAAAATCAAGGCTCTAATAAATCACTAAATTTTTAAGGAGCTCTTATAATCCTTTTTTTTGTCCAATATAAACTTGAAATAATTATTATTAAAAATTCGAACCCAACTTTATGACTTTGTGTTCAAAAATGCGAATCTATATTTGAATCGCAAGTTCGTACATAAGTGTAATCCTGCATTAAAATTCGCGAGTTTACATATAAGTGTAACCCTGTGTTAAAATCCGCGAGTTTACATAAAAGTGTAACCCTGTGTTAAAATTCGCGAGCTTACATACAAGTGTAACCCTGCGGTAAAATCTGCAATTTTACATATAAGGAATGACCTTTCATTAATTTAATTGACTTTTTGGTGTAACAAACTAAGCATTGCATACATCCATTAATGACAGGATTTTAATCAAAGATCTCAGCTAAAAATCTCATTTCCTTTGGGCAGATACTGAAGCAGTCAATGCAATAATAATAAATATTATTGAGATTTGAGTCAAAAGATCTTAATCGAAAATTTTACCTATAAAATCTCTTGATCGAAGATTTTTGATCATGAAATCCTCTATATAAATCGCCCAGCCTTTCTTCAAAAAAGCTATCATGACTTGAGAATTCTTCTCTTCTTTTCTAAAATTCCTCTCCAAAGTCAATTCTATCATGGAGTTCTGTTTTTCTTTTTTTTCCTTGATCAAGGCGACGAACTGGGGTTGGCATGTCACAAGATCTCCATATAATGTCACCTTATCTGTGCCTGGTCTTCTGCCAGGTTTGTTGGAGAAGGAGTATCCCATTAAAAAGATCCTTATAACCGTAATTATTTTTCTTAACTACGGTAGGTTTTCTCATTATGACCATAAATCAGGTACTTTCTTTTATGTTTCTTAATGAGATTTTGGATCTGTTACAGGATGTAATTGTAGTCATTTTCCTTAACAATGATCCACACCCATCTGATTCTTAAAATTTTTCAATATCTTTGGAGAACCAGAAGAGCTCATATACGTTGCATGAGATAAAAAAAAATTGGGTGTGTGGCATTGTTTATTTCCTGTCTAGCATCCTGTAAAGTATGGATGGTAAATAGTTGTCGACAACCCCCAATTTCAGCAGTTCCGCAAGTTGTATACTTGGAAACATGCATTTGGTACACCCATGTTCGAACTAATCAAGTCACTGACAATATTGATCATAACTGAGCAAACAAACTTGGAAGTCTTCAACCATCGGCAGGAGGAGGCTACAGAAGTAAGATTTTGTCTTAATTTATAAAGCCATCCTATTTGGGATAATAGATGTTGACGAAAAATTTAATGTTCTCTTTACTCAATGATTTGTACTTTATTTCCATTCATTATATGATGTCAAGGAACTCTTTGTAATATTGATTTGGAAATGAATAAAATTTTCATTTCATGAATTTTGTTATCATTTATTCAGAGGGAACTGTTAATTTGATGAATGATTTTTATTCTTTGGAATATTGCTCAGAGATAATTATTAACTTGACAATATAAAGTTATTATTTAAACACCCAAAATGGATTTTGCTGTGAATGAATAATCTTCTTTAATCAGAATAAAAGTAACTATTAACTTTCCTGATTAAGTTAAAATTTGCGCTGTTCATTGACCATAATATAACAGCTTTTGAATTGCCAGAGGTAATTTTTAACTTAGCAAATTTGGAGAAATAAAATTTTGTTTGCCAGAGGTAATTTTTAACTTAGCAAATTTGGAAAAAATAAAATTTTGTTTGCCAGAGGTAATTTTTAACCTAGTAAATTTGGAGAAAAAAAATTATGTTTGCCAGAGGTAATTTTTAACTTAGCAAATTTGGAGAACAGAAAATTCGTTTTGCCAGAGGTAATTTTTAACTTAGCAAATTTGGAGAAAAGAAAAATCTTTTTGTCAGAGGTAACTTTAACTTAACAAATTTGGAGAAAAAAAAGAGAAAAACGTGACTTTACAAAATTTGCTCTTTTGCCAGAGGAAACTCTGATTCCAGAATCATGAATTTTAAATATGAACAAGTTTGCGGGATTTTTTTTAGCCTCTCAATCGAAAGTTAGGAATAACACTTCTTTAGAAACTTCCTATTGATTGGCATCATTATTTTATCACCATTCGGTTTTGCTAACCGATACGAACCATTAGAATATACAATATCAATGACGAAAGGTCTTTCCCACTTTGGTTGAAATTTTTCTTTGGATTTTTGATTGGTGTTCTTACTGAAAAAACTAAATCTCCTTCTTTGAAAATTCTCTATCTAACCTTTTTATTAAATATTTTAGAGATTCGCGCTTAGTAAAGTTCAATAATTTGCTGAGCTTCCAAATGCTTATCATCAAGAACTTCTAACTCCAGACGTCTTTGTCGGTATTTTTCTTCCTGTGTCATTTTAGCTACTACTGCAATCCTTAATGACGGAATTTGAATTTTCAAAGGTAATACCACTTCAGACCCGTACACCAAAGAAAATGACATAGTATTTGCAGGAGTTCTGACAGTAGTTCTATAAGCCCGAAGGCATTCTCCAAGTTTTTCATCCCAATCTCGTTGGTTGGATGAAACGAAGTTTTTAAGAAGCTTCACAATAGTTTTATCGAAAGTTTCTGCCAAACCATTGGCTGCTGGATAGTATAGAGACGAAACTATTCTTTCAATTCGATATTTATTGCAAAATCTAGAAATGACTGACTCACAAACTGAGGTCCGTTTTCATGAATTATTCTTCTAGGTACTCCAAAGCGGTATATAATATGATGTTTAATGAATTTAATCACATCTGAATATTTTAATTCTATTAAAGCAACAACGTCAGTCTACTTTGAGAAGTAATCCATTATAACCAATATAAATCGATGAACCCTTATTGAAGGTAGGAAAATTGATCCAATAATATCTATTCCCCATTGTTCAAATGGTCATGATGTAGTTGTTGGATGAAGACTCTCCAGAGCTTGATGTATGAAATCCGCATGTATCTGACAAGCTCTACATTTCTTAGCATAAATAACTGTATCTGTCATCATTTTGGACCAATAATAATCCATTCTTCAGAGTCTATCCCATAGTTTTGGTCCTGGTTGATGCACTCCGCAAATGCCACTGTGAGCTTCTTCAAGTGCTTCTTGAGTTTTTTTAATTAGAAAGACAACGAAGTAAGATCCCATCATAAGATTTCTATATAATGTCTAAATTTCAGTATTATAATAAAATCGAATAGTTTTTCTTTGAAATGCTGCTGTTTCTTTAGGATTTTCTTGCGATATTCCGTAAAGAACATAATTTATGTAAGGAAATCGCTAATCTCTTGGTTCCAGATTAGACTCAAGAGCATATACTTCATTTGCTTCTTATTTCTTTTCTGAATTCAGTTCCACCTCAAGTTCATACTTTAGGCAAAATAATTCTTTACTTTCCACTGTTATATATTTGTTAGCTTTTCTGGGTAATGCTAAAGTAGTAGCCAAAAAAGCTAATGCATCTGCATAATTATTTTGGTGATACGGTACATGATTGATATAGAAACCATTAGAACTATCGGTAATTTTTATTATTGCTTGGTAATATGACAACAGATCTTCATTTCTGACTTCATATTCTCATCTAATTTGATTTATAACAAGTTGAGAATCTCCTTATGCTTCTAAATATTTCACCCCCAGCTATTTGGATATTTTTAAACCAACCATTAAGGTATTATATTCAACAATATTATTAGAGCATAGGCTTGTCAATGAGTACGCTCTAGGAATAATATGATTATAGGGAGAGACAAAAATAACCCCCACTCCTGCTACCATCTTTCCTTGAGATCCTATTCTAGAAGCGCCATCAAAGAAAAGTTGTCATACTTCTTCAACAGCATTCACTTCAGCAGTTTCTTGTTGAAGCTCTTTTTCTGGAATTTTATTTCCTTCACCTACTTCTCCAGGAATGTCTTCATGCAGTTTTGAATATGCTGGAATCAGGTGTTCAACTAAGAAATTAGTTATAGCTTGTCCTTTAATTGATTTTTGCGGAATGAAATGTATATCATATTTTGACAGTAGAATAACCCAATTAGATAATCTGAGATTTAATGACCCAGGTTTGATCATTAATATTCTTAAAGGATTAACTCTCGCTATAACGTGATTGTTTGTCTCACTAAATAGTGTCGCATTTTCTTTATTACAAATACTAAATCTAAACATTCTATCTCCACTGGATTATATCGATATTCAGCTCTAATCATCATTCTACTAAGATAATAAATAGCTTATTCATGTCCCAATTCATTCTTTTGCGCCAACAAAGCTCCTAAGGAATGATTCATAGCTCTCATATATAGCAAGAAAGGTTTTTCTGAAGCTGGAGCTATAAGAATAGGTGGTTTGGTGAGATATTATTTGATTTCTTCAAATGTTTTTCGGCATGCATCATTCTAAATGAATGATACCCCTTTTTTCATCAACCGTGTAAAAGGTTGGTATTTTCCAAATAAATTTGATATAAATCTGTGAATGTATGCCAGCCTGCCCTATAATCCTCTCAATTCTTTGAGATTTTTAGGTGGCAACATATCTTTGATTGATTTAATTTTATCTGGATCAAGGTGAATTTCCTGAGACGTAACTACAAATTCAAAAAATTTTCCATTGGAACTTCTAAAAAAGATTTAATAGGATTCATCTTAAGCTGGTATTTCTGCATGAGATCAAACATGGTTTTCAAATCAGAAGATGGTCACTCTTGTTTCCAGATCATCTACATAACATTCCACTGTTTTTCGTTGATATTCTTGGAATATCATGTTTATGGCATGTTGATATGTAGCACCAGCATTTTTTTAGATCGAGTTGCATGACTATATAACAGTATACTCCAAGTGGTATTCTAAAAGATGTATGCTTTTCATCATTATGGTACATCTTGATTTGGTTATATCCAGAATACTCATCCATAAATAGCATCCTTTTATATCCACAAGTATTGTCAATCATGATGTCCATAATAGGTAGAAAAAATTCATCTTTCAGGTATGCTTCATTCAAATCTCTGAAATCGATGCAAATTCTGATCTTTCCATTCTTTTTAGTTATTGGCAATTATATTCGTGATCCAGTTTGGATGTTGTTCTTCGCGAATGAAACCTGATTCAATTATCTTTTTTATTTCAGTTTCAATTGCCTCCATAATTTACCATTGAATGATTTGAACTTCAATGGTTTGTAATTCTCCGGGATTGACATATTTTTCCATTCCACTGGATATGGCCTCACAACCTCCAGCTCTTACAAATCATTCTTATGCATAAGAGCATTCAATTGATTTTGAAAACTCTCTATCCAAACAGTATTTGTATTTTCTTTCTGATTCGGATTTCCTTCTTGGTGATGGAAATGTGTGGAACGATTGTCTTCTTCTTGGTGATTTTGAAAACCCCCAGCTCTTGCAAATCATTCTTGTGCATAAGAGCATTCACTTGATTTTGAAAACTCTCCATCCAAACAGTATATGCATTTCCTTCCTAATTCGGATTCCCTTCTTGGTGATGGGAATGCACGGAACGATCGTCTTCTTCTTCACGACGATCCTCATTATTTTCATTCTCATCTCGCAGAGGAACGCGAGGTGGTTCTTCTGTATTCTTCCCTTTATCATTTCTTGGATTACGTGAGGATTTCCCTTTCTCATTTCTTCTTGTTTTGTCCAAGTCCAACAAAACGTAAAGCATATCTCTAATTTCATTGATAGTATTTTGCTGTTATTGGATGGTTTTATTCTGCTCATCTATCCTTTTCATGAACTCTTCTGGAGTATTCTGAGCCATATATGCAGATACAGAATCTTCAAAGAATGAGTCCGATGTCTGACACTCAGCCACAACTAAATTTACTGTGTTTTCTTCATTAGAAGAGACTCCAGCGATTTGTCTGTAGTCCAATGGCGTTGTTACTCCTTTCCAAAGTCGGGTATTCTGAAAAACACCCCGCATCTCACTGAATATATTCTTCAAATATGAAGAGTGATTGTAATCAAAGGAATCCTTTTTAGCGAATTTCTTTGTTTTCTTTTTTACTTTTCTTCCAAAAACTTATCATATTAGATAATACTTCAGAATATTCAGGCTCAGAAAATTCCTGCTTATTACTTTGTCTCCTTTTTGATGGCTGAGATGAAGACATAGTAAGTCAGTTGAAAACTGTTTGTTTAGCAGGAGCCACCATATATTGGCAATGCGTTAATAATGCATTGATCAACTGCTCACAATGATAATGAGACTATCGGGATTTTTCTCTCTTTTCATTAAGAAATTTCTTGAGATCTCTTATATCGGAGCTCATTGTTTTGCCAATGGAGATATCACTGCCTCCAAATGATATCTTTTGAATAGAAGTTCCTGTTCCTTTGAAATTTCTAGAAGCAAATTTTACTTTAGTTGTAGTAGCGGGTGAATGAACTTCTGGAACACGAGCTTTGAAGGCTGGTTCTTCTTTAGGAGCGCGTTTTTGAAAACTATGCTTTTTTGTAGGCAAGCGAATTTGTGGTTCGCATTTGTTTGTAAAAATGAAATCTTGAACATCACGTTTATCTCCCAAGGCATGAGGTTGGGGCCCTTGTTTGGTTTGTGGAACACGAATGTAAACTCCGCGCTTGCAACTATAAATAAATTTGGTGGGCGTACGGTGTTTTTTGTAAGAAACATGCGTAAACCCATCTGCATCTTGATTTTTCTTTTTGTTGTCTGGAACCATTATTTCGTTCTTTGGTTTCCAGACTTGAACTGTACGTCTTCCCGACTGTGGTTCAGCAGGCTCTTGTTGCTTCATGGCTCTGTGGAAAGCGCGAGCTCTGCTTCTTCGTAAGTTCCTTCTCATCATGCAGGTGAGAGAAACTTTGTTTTCCGAGTCATTTTCTTGACAATCAGAAAATGATCGTTTTTGCTTGTTATCATGGGGATCCGATCCATCTTCTCGAGGAGATCTTCAAAGAAAATTTCTGCCAACAACCTGTTAGCAAAAAAGCAACAGCCCAATAATTTTTAAATTTTTTTGAATCATTATCTCTAACTCCTTAGCTTTTCTAGATCAAATATCATAAGGTTTTGGAGTTCTTTATCCCTCCATCAAGAAGATACAAGACATCATTTACAAAAAATCGTTAATTTTATATCTACTTGTTTGAAGATCAAATCAAAAATAAAATTTAGAAATTGAACATGAGTGAGTTCTAAGGGATTGAGATCATAGTAAAAAATTGGATGATAAATTAGAGATAGTTGAAATGGACTGCAGTATAGAAAAACTGTCAGCTCATTTTCATTATATATATATATATATATATATATATATATATATATATATATATATATATATATATATATATATATATATATATAAGATGTCTCTATAGGAGTTACCTATCCAAGCCTCCCTAAAATACAAAATGAAGGGTCTACTTGGAAAATCGAAAGCATTGGTTTAGATCTCCATGTCTAAAAATTGTGGACTATAAAAATCTGTGCCTTTTTATATTTGGATCGTATATTAGATAAGTACAAAATAAATGATTTTTTAACAATAGAACAAATAAGACTTTTGGATCAATAATGAAGAAGTGTCCAATCTTAGATTTTTTTTTTTTTTTTTTACACTAACCATTTAAAGCAAAGAGATCATAGATAAAGATTTATCATCCACATATACTCTCTAACTTGAGATTTAAGGGTACCTCTATAGGCAGCAACTGGTTTGGTATACCCAAACAATTTTGAGTTGCAGGGAATTGAGGTGGGAGAAATTTCAAACTTAGAATTGTATGCTAAGTAAAGTGAAGAAACTCTATAAGCTTCTAGTTTTAAAATGTGACGAGAAATTTTTTTTATTTTTTATTTTTTATACGCTCCTAGTACCTCAATAAAGAAGATATACTATTTACTTATATCCATATTTTATGTCTCATATATCCAAAAAAAATTCATATGAATTTAATAAATTATTGTATTGACTTATGTTTATCTTTTCAAAATATATGTATCTGTGAGTGATGTGGAAGTCATTCATATTCTAAGTTTATACTTTTAAGGCTATAAATATTCATTTATAATACATTATCAATTACTACTCATATTTTGGGATGTGAAACGTTACAGATTGAAAGGAAAAAATAAAAACAAAATATCGAGTGGCACGCGTGCAATTTAAGCAAAGACGTGTGCTTTGCTTGACTGACGACTGCACTACATGAGGGGTACATATAACTGGAGTAAAACAAAGACATAATAAAGATTTGGCTACTGGGGACATGATGAATTGCCAATGGAAGAGAATAAACTGCTGAGAGGGAGGACAAATAAGAAGATGAGGGTTATTTTGTGCAAAGTAAGAATTGAGGGACATATTTTTTTATTCTAACCCACACATATCATATTACTCCATGCAAACAAGTAATATTGAAACATATATAATGATATATGGCGGGTTAATCTTGAAAAATTGATTTTATTTGGTCCTGTTTGTTTTTAAAGTTAATTATACTTAGACCCCTTATAGTATGGGGGTGTATAATCTATCACCTCTAAAGTTTTAAACTCTCACATAGACCCCTTGTACTGCGGAAAAAATTTCTTCTTCTAAGCTTCTCTATCAGAAAAACTTTAGAGATGATAAATTATATACCCTTCATACTTCAGAGAGTCTGAGTTTAATTAACCCTTGTTTTTTATTGCAGATTGTCTATGGTCTTCTTCGTTATGAAAGTGCCAAGTAACTCAAACAAATTCATTTTAATTAAACTGGACCCATTTGATTATTGAAGACTTTTGGACGAGAAATTAAGAATCAATATTTTGTGTCAGCAGCCGTCGTGCAAGTCAGGGCATCGTTAAAAAAAAAAAAAAATTCTCCCATATACTACTTGAATTTTCAACTGAAATATGCAATTGATCTCTTTCCTCTCATTGTCACCTTTGTGGTCCTCGTGATTCTCCTTAATTTTCGATGATAATGTCAGAATTTTCTCCATTTTTTTTGGCTTCATGTGTCATTAACTTAGTATTAAGTGTGACAGTTCATCTTTATCTCTTAATGAAGGGGACTAGACTGGGGCCATGACAGCTGGCCACTTGCTAAGATACAAGGCATCTCTTGCAAGTTGCAAGGTTTGCAAGGGAAAATTCAGGAAACATATCATTTTCAAAGCTCTGATGTCAGTCTGCATGACATTTATTTCTATGAAAAATAGAGGTACCTATGCATTTAGTTATTTATTTTTATAATTTTACTGTTATAACTATTATTGTTACTATACTGTTGTTTACGGTGCTGTTGTTGTTAAATACAGTTGTATGAGGATTCTCCATTTCTTTTTCTGAGTACACTTAGCATAGATTTTATCTAATATAGTATAGAGAGTAGTACATTTCTTTTTCAACTGAAACGATCATTAATAATAGAAAATAATTTTTTCCCTCAAACTTTACACGTCCCTAAAGAGAACTGTAACTCCTTAGCAAATCAAACCATAATTTCCTGTGACTGGTAAAACTAGCCACATTGACTGATAAAAGCATGGCTCGCCTCAATGGAGGAATTTTCTCTCAACAAAAATTTTACATTTGAGTCTCTTCCATTTGTTTTGTTTCAAGATTAGAATCTTCGTTCTTGTGTTTTTGTTTTTCAAGAAGAGAATCTTCAATCAAAAAGTGTGAATGCACATTAGTCTCTTCCATTTGTCTTGACAAGAATAAGCTACAGTTGACTACGAACCAAGTTAGGGAAGAGTATTTTTACGTCTTCTCTTCCTTCTTTGTCATAGTACAGGTCAACTGTCTTTAGGCATGGTGTTTGATCCAATCAAAGTTAATATATTACAATCAAAGTCATAGTAGAAGTAGACCGTAATTAAACAAATCTCAAACTAAGTTTATAGTTTTATTGTCAAACAAATCCCAGCTGATGGTCAACTTACGTTATCTGTAAAACAACACGTTTGGTTCGAGTCGTCTCTCCACCCCCCCCCCCCCCCCCACCCACACTAGAAAATCGGACAATTGGTTTAACAAGTCTTACAGGGACAGATTTAGTGAAAGATTATACATATCCAGATAAAAAAATCTTAAATGGAAATTAAAGATAAATCAGTAAACACAAATATTAGGTACCAAATGCTGTTTCTATTTAACAATAATAAGATGTGGATGTTGCTGTTAGCAAACTACTTATTTCAGCTCAATTTTAATCTGATTTTGCGAAGCAGGTTCTGAAATTAAACCTGAAATTTCTACGAATAGATAGGAACTATGCATGAAATTTCTACGTAAATATATATTCTGCTATATATATTTACGTTTACTTTTAAAAGATTCATATACTTCATTTTATTAACTGATAAAGCGCTGTGTGGTGTAGAACTAAGAAAATAAATAAGCAATATATATTTTGGCTAGTTATTTGCTAGATAAAATTTTGACTGTGATCCTTTCTCAGATCAGAGGACTTCAAATGCACAACCTTATGGTTTGAAATACTACTCCATTATCACCCAGCTAAAGTTCGTGTTATGATATTAGTTTGCAACAAACAATTTATAAACGAGGTCTACTATATTTGCATGTACACTTATTTTTTTTTTGAG